>CM024765.1:67622656-67794538 GCA_014218235.1 Colocasia esculenta | reverse complement strand
GTTTTGATCATGTTGGTGCAGTAGCCTCGCGTAGCGGTGGATTGTGGGACTCCAACTTCTCCTTCTTCGGCCGGCCAAAGAACGAGAGCTCCACGGTCTTATTCGATGTGTTCCTGCCACGAAAAGAGACTCTATTAGACTAAAGGAAGTGTGGTAAACGCCTTAAATGAAAAGAAAATGGCCAAAAGGAGAGCCCCATACCGGTTGCGAACTTGAGAAGAGGGGTGGCCAAGTGTTATGACCACCCTTCTTCCCTCCGTTTTTGGTTAGGAAACCTCTTTTTATGTGTGTAGGAAAGTGCCCTACGTGCCTAGGGTGGGTGTGTGTGTGTGACATGCAAAGACTAAAGGAAAAGAGAGAGAGGGAGAAGGAGAAAAGGGAGGTAATCCTCCTTATTTGGCGTTGTTGACTCCTTGCTGGGCTCCTCCAGCTCGAGATTGAAGCCTCCTAGACGTCTCAAATCATGAGAGGAAGAGGAAGAATGATGATAGAAGGTAGGGTGCACTTTTCTCTCTCTTCTCTCCAAGTGACAAAGTGTGGACGTCCAGCCTCTCTCCCCTCACTTAGAAGGCCAAGGGGGGACATAAATAGGTAGTGGGGTCGGAGTTCAGAGCCTTGGATGCTCAAGTGTGAAGAAACACACTTGCACACTTGGCAATCCATGTGTTTATGCTCCAACCAATGAGGAGAGGCCAAGTAGGATTTTTACTGGGTCAATGGGGTACCAAGGTGGCCCATATACCCATTGGGAATGGCTATATGGGTTGCATGGCCGAGAGAACTGCGCAAGTGGGCTGGAATCTCGGGCAGTTACGCAGACCAGGTAAAACCATATTGACGTCAAACGATACCGCCGCCAACCCCATGCAGGCGTCAACATATGTGGACGCCAACCAGAGTCAACGTCCAGGGGGATTGCCGCCAACATGAAGTCAGCGGCAGTCGATGCTGCTGTCTACATGGGATCCGAGGCAAGTCAACAAATGGTCAAACGGGCCTTATTGGGCCATGAAACCACGCGGGGATGGGCCAAATATCATGTCTACAATCAGCTCAAGAGACCAGCCCACAGTGGTGGAGAGTCCAGATGTAGACACACTTCCCAGAGCAGCATTTGGACTAGGTTTCTTGGCAACGGTTTTTGGAGGTCTTTCTCGGCGAGTATTCCCTGATTATGCTCGACGTGAGAGACGAGATCAGTTCCATGAGTTAGTTCAGGGTGATCTGATTGTCGCTCAGTATCACTAGAAGTTTTTCAGGTTGTTGAGGCATGTTCCTCATGTGGCAGGCAGTGAGCAGCTTGTGCAGAGAGGTTCATTGCAGGGCTGAGGCTAGACTTGAGGTGGGGCGTAACTGCTCACATGTGCACCACCTTGGGAGTGGTAGTGGCTAGGCCACTGCCTTGGAGAAAGAGACCTGGAAACCCCAGTAGCAGTAGTAGTAGGGAGGAGTCCTCACCGTACCAGCGTCCCGTAGGTAGTCACGACAGTGCGACTTCTTCTTCTTCGGGCTCAGGCAGTTTCGGATTGCGCTCGAAGTTCAGGCAGATGTCCACTCGTGGAGGTGGACAGAGTTGGCAGCAGAAGCATCAGTCGAGGTTTGGGGAGCAGTCAGTCTAGTAGGGAGCTGAGTAGGGCAGGCAGGAGGCAGTTTGTTACACTTGTGGTTTGTCGGGCCACTTCAGGAGGGATTGCCCGATGAGGCAAGTTCAGCAGCTGCAACAGCCAGTGCAGTACAGTCAGCAGCCGCCACAATACAAGTACCCTCCGCAGCAGCAGGCACCCCGTCAGCAGCAGTAGGGGTAGTACCTCTAGCAACCTCAGCAGTTTCAGCAGCAACATCATCCTCAGCAGTTCCAGCCGTACCAGCAGCAGCAGTAGTTTCCACAGCACCAGCAGCCGCTGCTTCAGCAGCAGCCCCAACAGGCGCCGCAGCGTGGGCATGGACGTGGTTATGTGATGGCTCTTATCAGGGAGGAGGCTGACACGTCGAACCTGGTTATAGGCACCTTTCCTATCCTTGGTAGAGCTGCTCGTGTTTTGGTTGATCCTGGTGCTTCTCTTTGTTTTACTTCTGAGGAGTTTTATGAGTCGCTAGTTCATCACACACCTAAGAGGCAGTATGATGTGATGGTTGATCTCCCGTCCAGTGATTACATGCGTTCTTTTGGTTATCTGGAGGGTGTCACAGTTGAGGTCTAGGGACACCAGTTTCCAGCCAGGTTGTACGTGTTACAGCTTCGTGACTTTGACGTCATCCTGGGCATGGACTAGTTGGAGGCTCACTCAATTGTGGTGGATTGTCAGCGGAAGACCATTCGGTTTGAGTTAACTGGAGCGTCCGTTCTCTGCTTCCGAGGTATCTGGTCTACCCATCGACCTTTTATTTCCTTCTATAGAGCTCGTCATTTGATCTGCGATGGTTGTGTAGCATATCTTGCTTCTGGTTGTTCCTTGGAGCCTAGCGGATTGTCGGTTTTTGATGCGCATATTGTTTCCGGAGGATCTACTTGGGTTGCCAGAGGTAGAGTTCTCCATCGAGCTTTTGCTTGGTACGTTGCCTTTGTCTAAGGCACCTTACCGAATGGCTCCGGCTGAGTTGTGCGAGCTGAAGCGCCAGTTGTAGGAGCTGCTTAAGTTGGGTCTCATCCGTCCGAACCATTCGCCGTGGGGAGCATCAGTGTTGTTCGTAAGGAAGAAGGATGACAGTTTGCGGTTGTGCATCAATTATAGGGAGCTGAACCAGGTAACAGTGAAGAACAAGTATCCATTGCCGAGGATTGATGACTTGTTTGATCAGTTGCAGTCGGCCAGAGTGTTTTCGAAGATTGACTTGAGGTCCGGTTACTACCAGTTGAGGATCAGAGAGTCAGATATTGGCATGACGGCTTTCCATTCGAGGTACGGTCACTTTGAGTTCTTCGTGATGCCATTTGGGCTTACGAACGCACCCGTAGCATTTATGGATTTGATGAACAGGGTGTTCAGTGAATACCTGGACAGGTTTGCGGTCGCCTTTGTAGATGACATTCTGGTCTACTCGGCTTCTGAGGAGGAGCATGATGAGCACCTAAGGATCGTGCTAGAGATGTTGCAGAGTCACCAACTTTATGTCAAGTTCGACAAGTGTGAATTTTGGCTGAGGGAGGTGCACTTTCTCGGCATGTGATCTCAGGTTTTGGTGTGGCAGTGGACCCTGCCAAGGTGGAGGCAGTGTTGTCTTGCGAGCAGCCCACTTCAGGGTCAGAGGTTCACTGCTTTCTAGGTTTGGCAGGCTATTACAAGAGGTTTATTCAAGATTGTTCTAGGATTGCAGAGCCGTTGACCAGATTGACCAGACTTGAGGCCAGATTTGTTTGGACTTGAGGACTACGAACAGAGCTTTCAGGAGCTGAAGAGGAGGTTGACTTCAGCGCCAATGTTGGTCTTGCCGTCAGGTAGTGGAGGTTTTGTGGTCTACACCGATGCGTCGAGGTTAGGTTTGGGTGCAGTGCTGATGCAGCATGGTGGGGTCGTTGCCTATGCTTCTCGACAGCTGAAGAAGCATGAGGAGAACTACCCTACCCACGACTTAGAGCTGGCAGCAGTGGTGTTCGCTCTGAAGTTGTGGAGGCATTATTTGTACAACGAGGTGTTGAGATCTTCACTGACCATCAGAGTTTGTAGTATATTTTCACTCAGAAGGATTTGAACTTGAGGCAGCACAGATGAATAGAGTATTTAAAGGACTATGACCTTACCCTCTCCTATCACCCAGGAAGGGCTAATGTCGTGGCGAATGCTTTGAGCAGGCGTGTTCACTTGAGTTCATTGATGGTCAGAGAGTGGAGACTGTTTTAGGATATGTCCTAGGGAGTTTTCTACCCTTCGAGGTGCAGGGACCGTGCAGTGATCCGTCAGTATACCGTCAGGTTGCTGGAGGCACAGCAGGCAAATAGAGAGTTAGCAGATATTTTGCAAATGCCAGATGTTGAGTTGAATGAAGACAGTGAGGTTAGATTCAGAGGTAGATTGTATGTTCCTAGTGGTGCACGCTAGGCGCTGTTGTCAGAGGCACACTGGTTGAGGTATGTTGTTCATCCTGGTTCCAACAAGATGTATCATAACCTGAGGAGGTTCTTCTGGTGGCCAGGGATGAAGAGGGGCGTGGCAGAGTTTGTCGCTCAGTGCCTTACCTGTCAGCAGTTGAAGGCTGAGCATCAATGTCCTGGTGGTGAGCTGCAGTCGTTACCCATTCTTGAGTGGAAGTGGGACGACATCACCATGGACTTTGTGGTTGGTTTCCCCATACTCCACAAAGGCATGATGGTATCTGGGTGATCGTGGATCGGTTGACCAAGTAAGCACACTTCCTTCCAATCAGGATGTCTTGTTCAGTGGACAGGCTTGCCAGGCTGTGTGGACCGAGTTGTTCCATTGCACGGAATCCCAGTTTCGATTGTTTTCGACAAAGATCTGAGGTTCACTTCTGGGTTTTGGTGTAGTTTACAGAGAGCTCTTGGTATAGAGTTGAGACTGAGTTCAGCGTATCACCCAAAGTCAGATGGGCAGTCAGAGAGGATGATTCAGACTTCGAGGATATGCTGAGAGCGTGTTGTTTGGACTGGGGAGGCACCTGGGAGTTCCACCTCTCTGTGGTAGAGTTTGCATACAACAACAATTATCACTCGATCATTGGGATGGCACTATACGAGGCTTTGTATGGTCAGCCGTGTAGGACACCGCTTCACTGGTTCGAGGTTGGAGAGAGGCAGCTTTTGGGACCAGAGATGGTATAGCAGTGTGTAGACATAGTAAGTTTAGTCAGACAGAGACTTCAGGTAGTGTAGAGTAAACAGAATAGCTATGCAGATGTCCGCAGGAGGCCGTTGCAATTCAGCGTAGGTGACCTTGTGTTCTTACAGGTTTCTCCGACCAAGGGTGTCATGAGATTTGGCAGGAAGGGGAAGCTCAGTCCCAGGTATATTGGGCCTTTCCCTATCAGAGAGAGGATCAGCGAGGTCGCTTGCAGGTTGAGTCTTCCAGCAGAGTTGGCAGGCCTGCACAGTGTCTTTCACATGTCGCAGCTCAGGAGGTACGTTGCAGATCTGTCACACGGTTGGATTACTCGCAGCTTGAGGTAGCGCCAGACTTGTTAGTGCCAGAGTACCTAGTCAGAGTTGTGGACCACAAAGTGCAGTAGTTGAGCCGGAGGTAGATTCCTCGTAAAGGTTGTTGGGAGAACCGCGTTGGTGGCAAGGCCACTGGGAGCGTTGATAACGGTAAAATTTTTCATGTTAAATTTCATACATATAGTTGATTTTTGACGTCCTTTGTCTATAAATAATGTACATTTTGATTTTAATTTTCATTTCATCCATGAACAGTTTTTCAGCATATTTGTTAATTTTGGGTAGAACACATAGTTAGATTTCATTTAATAAAGTCAATACTTTTGAATAGTTTGACTAATAAAAGTGCTCTCACTTTTTGCAAGTACATTGTACATAAATAATTTTTGATCTTCGTAAACATCTTTTAATAAATCTTGTGAATATTAGTTGTAAACAAATCAAATTTTTTTAGTTAAATAAATAACCAAAAACCACCATGCCACATACCCCCCTAAAGTCCATTGTACCATTTCTCTCATCTCACTAGAAATGGCCACGTACCCATGAAACCTTGATTTAAACCCTTTTCTTTCAGCTGAGGAGATTGGGTGTGCGAAGCTTGCAGAGGAGCTCCGTTGGCGGTGCCCAACTGTGCAGAGGCTGTGCAGAGTGGGGCTGATGGCTGGTGAGCTCGGTGCGGGCGAACGCAGGGGCATGCGCAGCAGATCCGGTGTGATGCAGAAGCTGGTGCGATGGAGGAGCTCGAGCACGTGCGCAGCTTGTGCGGCTGGGGTGTGTACGGATGGAGGCGGGAAGCGCAGCAGAGGCAGTGTCCGGTGCGCGATGGATCCCATGCACGAAGGAGCTGGTGGCCGTGCGAAGCAGATGCTGGCATGGCGGTGTGAAGTAGCAGTGGCTGGTGTGGGCTGCTGCAGAGGTGGATCTGCTGAGGTGGCCAGAGCTGGAGCTGCTGAGGTGTGCGATCCAAGGGCGGTGCAAGAGCTACAATGGCGGGAAGAGGAGCCTGCGCCTGGAAGGTTCGATTGTCCGTATTTAAGGACCCCAAGGTCCTCAGAGCTGAGTGGTTCGACATATGGGAGTTTAGCTTTTTCCTTTCTTCTGAGTCAGAATTTTAAGAGTTCGATTTTTGTGGGTTTTTAGTTTAGCATTTTGGGTTTTCTTCTTCGGGGTTGAGCATTTGGGGGATTTTTCTTCCATTTCTTCTGTGTTCTTCTTTCTGCTATTGGGAAGGGGAGAGATGGTTGCTGTGAGGGATTCCAGAGGGTTTTGGGTCCGAGTTTTCTAGTTTGATCTTTGTTCTTCATCAGGGGTTTCTTCCTCTTTGCTACTGGGAGTTGATATTTTAGTTTCTTTTCTTATGTGAGAGCTGTGAGAGTTTTGAGAGATTGAAGGCTATTGGGGAGTTCGATCCAATGGAATTTTCCTATTTCTTCTATGTTTAAGAGATGTCCATCCAGTGAAGTTTCCATTTCTTCTGTGTTGATCTTTCAATTTCTTGTATTTTGAAGAGCTCAATCTAGTGGCATTTATTGCATTTAGTTTCCATTTTCTCTGTGTTCAAGAGCTCAATCCAGTGGCATTTATTTCAGTTCTTCTGAGTTTTCTTTCTTCTGTGTGAATTGCTGACAGTTCTTACTTCCTTCTGTGCAAATTAATGAAAGACTGAGGACTGTTTCTTTCTTTTCTGGTGTGTGAAGAGATCGAGTACTTCTTCTTTGTTGCTGGGAGAGTTTGACACAGGGGAGGGAATTCAAATTGTTTTCATCTTTTCTTCTGTAGGTAGTTCAACATTTTTTCTTTTTGGGGGGGGGGGGGGGGGGGGGGGGTTGTTAAGCATTTTGAGATGGTTCAGCTGCTGTGAAGGCTAATGCAATTTTCTTTCTGGATTTTTCTTCCACCTCTTCTGTTCAGCATTTGGGGGATTTTTCTCTTATTTCTTCTATGTAGTGAGGACTGCTGTGAGGAGGACGATTGCTGGCAATTTCTTCTGTTCATCCAGAGGGCGATTGCAATTTTTTGGTTTTCTTCTGTGAAGGCTAGAAGGGGGGATCACTGCTGCTGCTGGGAGATCGTTGGGCTGCGCTTCTTCCTTTCTTCTGGCTGGCATCTTGGAGGAAGACAATAAGAGGTTTGTGTGTTGTGTAACTCCGGAGGGTAGCAGAGAGCAACCAGGATTTGAGAGATCAAAGAGACTGATTCTTTCTTTTTTGTTTCTTTTCTTTGAGGTTTCTATTTCGTTGGTGTTTTTAATCTTTCATCTGGACAGATCATGAGTTTGATGTTGCAATTTACATTTCTTTTATTGTTTGCTTGCTGATCCCTCGAGCTGTGAGGGTAAAGAGATTTGAAATTCTTCTTGTTGTTCTGAAGTTTATTGCACCTTATTCCTCGTTTGTTCTTCATCCCTCGAGCTGTGAGGGTACAGTGTTGTGTTCTTCTTGCTATTCTGAAGCTTAGTGCAACCTGTTTTCACTTTGTTCTTCATCTCTCGAGCTGAGAGGATACAATGATATCAAGTTTCGTTAATTTCAATTCTACTTGTTCTTGCATTATGTTTGATCTATCAGAGTTGTGAGGGATTTGATTGGAGTTGTTTATAGAATTGATTGTAATGCAATGTTATCTCAGTGTTATAGTGTTTGTTAGAATAGTTTCAAAAAGCAGTTTCTTAAGTCAAACTTTATTCAGTCTCCCTGTGGAACTGACCTATTCTCACCACTTTGCTATTCATCTTTGCTATTTTAAATTTGTGAGACAGTTTAGAGATGGTGAGCATTTTGACGTGTGCAACGAACTCTAGATAACGAAAGTGTACAGTCAACAATGTCGGTTCATCTTGGCGCCGTTGCCGGGGAGGCATTGTGTTTGATTTAAATCTGCTTTCATTTGATTTTATTTGCATTGAGCTTCTTATTGACTTGTTTTGGGCTTTTCATTTCAGATTTGCACAAGAAGTGGAACATGGAGATTGGGCTTGACATTTGAGCCCATTGGAGAGGAGAGCTTGCTGAATTCCTTTTACATTTGTTTTTAATTCAGAATTTTAGATAGAAGAGTGTGAGTGAAATTGTAGTGAGGTTTTCATGTACTCTCTGTGCATGTAGAGAGATTTCTTCTCGTTGGCATGTAATAATTGGCCTCTTGTGGTTTGAATGGTTTGGAATTAGTTTATAGTATCACTTCATATTTTCTTAGTTAAGTTTCATTTCATTTTGTCCAAAAACCAATAAAAATAAAAAATCTAAATCCAAAAAAAATTTCCAATTCGCTCTTTCATGTAAGCCATTTGTGTTGCAATTAAAAATTTCATCTTCTCAAGATTAGAGTCACTTGTTTTAGGACATTCATCATTTTAATTGTCATTAGATTTCCATTTTTTTACTTTGAAGAGTGCGAGGGAAAGGTATGATTTCTATCTCTTGTTTCATGCATTAGACTTAGCATTAGAAAACCCTTGTTTGAACTTGCTTTGTTGCATTTCATATTTGTAAAAGGGACTGCTTAAGGGCATCACCCTTTAGAAAAAAAAATAAGGTGAGGGATTTCATCACCCTTTCCTTTGCCCAAAAATCACAAATTTTTTTCACATTCTTGCATTTGCCTAAACTTTTAATAAAAACTAGTAGACTTGGCCCTGGGGATCATAATTAGATTTGTCCTTTCTTAAATTCAAAACTTCTCTTTAAGTCTGGTGTCTAGGATTAGAGGTTAAAAAGCTTATGCTTAAGTGAGCTAGAGGTTACTTAATTGGGTACTTGCAAAAGCAATGGGGGCCTCCCTATACTCCACCTCTTACCTGGCCGGTACAAGAAGAGTTATGATTGGACTTAAGCAAGCATAAATCCGATTTTGAGAAAAATAACATAGGTCCAAGAAACACTTAGTGTTTAGGTTAATTGTTTTGAAAGTGTTTGTTTGTTGTGTTTGTTCATAAAAATTCAATTTAAAAATCAATAAAAATATAAAAAAGTTCAAAAAAAAAAACAGAGGGCTTTTCAATTGTGTATGCTTGGTAAATGCTCCCTGAACATAGATTTAGCTCAACCTATAGACGAGATTGAAAGATTTTTTCATAGGATGGCCAACCAAGACCAAAACCAATTTTCTAGGAATGTAGAGGAGGTCGCACCCAAACAGATGAAGGAGTACTTTATTCCTTATGATTATCAGCCTGCTACTTGCATCAGACCGGAAATTCCTGCAAATTACTTTGAAATCAAGCCAGGAACCATTCAAATGTTGTCATCCTTCTATGGCAATCCCAATGAAGATCCCTATAAGCATATAGATGAGTTCCTAGAGATTTGTTCCACTGTCAGGATCCAAAATTTCACTGAAAATGCCTTGAGACTGACCCTATTTCCATTCTCTTTAAAAGATAAGGCCAAACATTGATTAGGAACCATAGGGAGAACCATTAGAACATGGCTAGAAATACAACAGGAGTTTTTGAAGAAATTTTACCCCATTAGCCGTACTAACACCATGAGAAGGGCAATAACTGGATTCTCCCAACACCCGCGAGAGTTAATGCATGAATCATGGGAGAGATTGAAAGAGTTGCTTAGAAAATGCCCACCATGGTCTGTCGAGGAGGCAAATAGTCCAAGCTTTTTATGAAGGTCTGACATAATCAAATAGGCAGATGGTTGATGCCTCGTGTGGAGGAGCATTCATGACTAAGAGCGAGGATGAGGCATATAATCTGTTTAAAACATTGAGTGAGAATTCTATCAATCATGCCTCACTCCACTCTTATGAGAGAGCACTAGGACCTGTAAAGAAGGCAGGGTTGTATGAATTAAGAGAGAGAGGAGAATCAGATTCTAGGGTAGAAGATCTATTAGCTAGACTTGATCAGAGATTGGAGCAGAAGTTGGAACAAAAATTTGATCAATTACTGTCTCTAACTGGGCAAGCCACACCCAAATTTTCTCAACCACCTGAAACTTGCGCTATGTGTGCTAGCCCAGTTCACCCTACCAATGCTTATCCCACTACTGCCCAATTACCCCCTTTTATTCAAAAACAAGTCCAAGCTGCCCAAGGTTTTTACAAACCCTCCTATGATCCATATTCTAACACATACAACCTGGTTGGAGAAACCACCCAAACGTTTCTTGAAAAAATCAATTTGAACAAGTGTCTCAACCTTCTTTTAAGCAATCCATGTACGGTCAATCCTATCCCAATCAGAATCTGGGATTTGACCACTCTTCTTATTCCAAACCTCCACAAATCCAAGAAATCAAAATTCCAATCAATTTGCTCATACCAATTTCTAGCAACCTTCATATAATCAACCACCACGTCCTCAGCCCAATTGGGAAAATAAAATAAATCAACTCCAAAACATGATGGTGACTCTGTGCCAAACTGTGCAAGAACAACAAAATCAATATCAAAATCAAAACCAAAATTTTCAACAAAAATATGGCAAGGATAGAGTCCTAGATTGCTGATGTATGTCAAAGGAGGGAGTCAGGTCAGCTGCCAAGTCAAGCTATAACAAATCCAAGGAACAACCCTCTCGAATTTTATCAAAATCAGTAATACCATCAAGCCCAGGGGTACAGACCACCTACTTGCCAAAATGCACCTCCAACACCAAACACACAACAACTTTTGTCCAGAACATTCCAGCACCACAAAATCAAAATCAACCTATACAACAGAATTCTCCTCCTGCCCAAGCTAGGGGCCCCCAAGTAGAGAATGCAAAAAACTGTGCTACATTAAGAAGTGAAAGAATCAGAACAAATCCTCACCCACACATGTCAACATTGCATAAGGATAAAGAAAATGAAATTAAAACTGAAATTGAAGAAGAGATTGAAGAAAATGTTGAGAAAGAAAGATACAAGGAAAAAGAGAAAATGAGTGAAGAACCTCTAGACAAAATCAAAATGAATGAAGACCAAGTTGTTACATTCCAAGAGTCCCTTTTCCTAAAGCTTTAAAGCCAAAATCTAAAAACAAACCAACTGGTAATGAAGAACTCTTGGAACTTTTTAAGCAAGTTCACATCAACATTCTCTCCTTGATGTCATTAAACATGTGCCTGCTTATGCCAAATTCTTAAAAGAAATGTGTACTCTAAAACGTGAAGTGAGAAATAAACTGAAACAATCATTCTTCCAAAAATTGTGAGTACCATTGTCTTGAACCAACTCCTTAAAAAGCTCAAAGATCTAGGCACTCCACTAATTCCTTGCACCATCGGTGGAGTCACTTTTGAAAGTGGCCTTTTAGATTTGGGAGCCAGTGTCAATCTCCTACCTTTTGCTATTTTGAGAAATTCAAGTTAGGAGAATTGAAACCCACTTCTGTTGTCCTTCAACTAGCTGATCGTTCTGTCACCACTCCTAAAGGCTTAGTTGAGGATGTCATTGTGAAAATCAATGATTGTTACTTCCCTGTCGATTTCATCATTCTGGACATGAACACTCCTCAAGATTTAACTTAGTCCACCATCATCCTTGGTAGACCTTTTTGGCCACAACTAAAGCTAACATTGATTGTGCTACCGGGATGATGGATATATCATTGGGGATAGGCCGGTTAATATCAATATTTTAGGGCATCCAGGCACTATGATGAAGGAGAGAGTTGTCTAGTGGTAGACTCCTTGGAAGAATCTTGTGTAGAAGAAGCAGTAGACCAACCCTGTGCTCTAGGGTTTGAGGGAGAGGAAGGACAATTTAGTTCCCTATTTCAGAATAATGATCCATCATTTCCGTTAGAGTGTCCTCCTAAGGTTGAGCTAAAACCACTCCCTGCTAGTTTAAAGTACATCTTTCTAGGAGAGAATGAGACTTGGCCGTTATAATTGCTAGTGATCTTGAAGAAGGGCAGGAGAAGAAATTGATGGAAGTCTTGAAAAGTCATAGGAAAGCTATAGGTTGGACAATTGATGATTTGAGAGGGATAAGTCCTTCAGTGTGCACACATCGCATATACTTGGAAGAAAATGCTAAAAGCTCAAGAGAAATACAAAGAAGCTTAATCCCAACATGAAAGAAGTTGTTAAGAAGGAGATTGTCAAATGGCTTGATGCTGAATTCATTATCCCATCTCTGATAGCCAGTGGTTAGTCCAATTCAAGTTGTGCCAAAAAAGTTAGGACTAACTGTAATTCAAACTGAAAAGGGTGAGCTCATTCCCACTAGGCTGGCTACAGGATGGAGAGTGTGCATTGACTATCGCAAATTGAATGCGATGACCAAGAAAGACCATTTCCCCTTGCCTTTCATTGACCAAATCTTAGAGAAACTTGTAGGCCAAATTATTTTGCTTTATTGATGGATATTCAGAGTATAACCAAGTGGCTATTCACCCTGAGGATCAAGAAAAGACCACTTTCACATGTCCATTTGGAACTTTTGCCTTTAGACGCATGCCCTTTGGGCTGTGCAATGCCCCTGCAACTTTTCAACGTTGCATGCTGTCAATTTTCTCAGACATGGTTGGGGATTACTTAGAGTCTTTATGGATAATTTTTCTGTGTTTGGAAGTGAATTTGATTCGTGCCTCAACCATTTGACTAAAGTGCTCAAAAGATGCATTAATGCCAATCTTGTCTTAAGTTGGGAAAAGAGCCACTTCATGGTAAAGGAGGGGATTGTCTTAGGGCATATTGTCTCAGAGAGGGGGATAGAGGTAGATAAAGCCAAGATAAATCTCATTTCTGAATTGCCTCCTCCCAACTCTGTCAAACAAATTCGATCCTTCCTTGGTCATGCTGGATTCTATAGGAGGTTCATCAAAGACTTTTCCAAAATTGCTAGACCATTGACTTCTTTGTTAAAAGACACTCCTTTCATTTTTGATGAGGATTGTAATAAAGCATTTGAGGACTTAAAGGACATTTTGACCAGAGCTTCAATTCTACAATCTCCAGACTGGTCATTACCATTTGAGATAATGTGTGATGCTTCAGACTTTACAATAGGTGCCATTTTAGGTTAGAAAACTGATAAAGGATCTGTAGTGATTTATTATGCAAGAAGAACATTGAATGACACCCAGATTCGATACACAATCACTGAGAAAGAGCTCCTAGCTGTTGTCTTTGCCTTAGAGAAGTTCAGATCCTACCTTTTAGGAGCCAAAATCATTGTTTTCACTGACCATGCTGCCTTAAGGCATTTGCTTGCCAAAAAGGATGCCAAGCCTAAATTGATCAGATGGATCCTCTTATTACAGGAGTTTGATCTGGAAAATCATGATAAGAAAGGGTCCAAGAATGTGGTAGCTGACCTTTTGTCCAGAATAGTTGCCCCAGACTCTATGCCTATTAGAGATGCTTTCCTAGATGAGCACATTTTAGCTGTCTCCAATATTTCATCTCCATGGTACGCTCACATTGTGAATTATAAAGTCATTGGATGAGTACCTGGAGATTAGACCAAAAATGAAAGAGAGAGATTCTTTGTTAGGGACAAGTATTTTATTTGGGAGGACCCAGAGCTATTTTTCATAGACTAGACCAAGTGATAAGAAGATGTGTCCCTGAGAGTGAGCATCAAAGTGTCCTCAAGTTTTGCCATTCTCTTGCTTGTGGAGGGCATTTTTCAGGAAAGAAGACCACTGCTAAGGTCTTAGACTCTGGTTTCTATTGGCCCACGTTGTTTAAGGATGCTCACCAATTTTGTAAGGCTTGTCCTGGATGTCAACCATGGAAACATTTCTAAGAAGGATATGATGCCTCTTAACCCCATTTTGGTTGTAGAAATTTTTGATGTATGGGGGATAGACTTTATGGGACCTTTTCCACCGTCCTTTGGATACACATACATTTTAGTTGCCGTTGATTATGTGTCCAAATGGATAGAGGCCATTGCCACAGAGGCCATGATCATAAAGTGGTCATCAAATTTGTTCAGAAAAACATCTTTTCGAGACCCCATTTTGGTTGTAGAAATTTTTGATGTATGGGGGATAGACTTTATGGGACCTTTTCCACCGTCCTTTGGATACACATATATTTTAGTTGCCGTTGATTATGTGTCCAAATGGATAGAGGCCATTGCCACAGAGGCCAATGATCATAAAGTGGTCATCAATTTGTTCAGAAAAATATCTTTTCGAGATTTGGGTGGCCCAAGGAAATCATTAGTGATGGAGGACCACATTTCATTAACACTCGGTTTAGGACCCTCCTAAGGAAGTATGTGATCACCCATAAGCTGGCAACACCTTACCATCCGCAAACCAGTGGCCAGGTGGAAGTATCAAACAGGGAGATTAAGAACATTCTTCATAAGTCGGTTAGGCCTGATAGGAAGACTGGTCAGAAAGGTTAGATGATGCATTGTGGTCTACTGAACTGCTTTCAAAACTCCCATTGGAATGTTCCCTTACCGGCTTGTTTTTGGAAAATCTTGTCATCTGCCGATAGAACTTGAGCATAGAGCCTATTGGGCTATTAAATAGGTAAATCTTGATTTAGCCCAAGCTGGTCAACAAAAGGACCTTACAGCTGAATGAGCTAGAAGAGCTCAGAATGAAGCCTATGAATGTTCCAAGATTTATAAAGCCAAGGCCAAAGTATTTCATGATAAACACATTCATAGAAAAACTTTTCTAGTGCATGATAAGGTCTGGTTATTTAATTCTAGGCTTCGTCTGTTTCCGGAAAAATTGAAGTCCCGATGGGATGGTCCTTACACTGTTTTCAAAGCTTATGACAATGGTGTTGTCATTATTCTTGACCCTAAAACTGGACAATCATTCACTATTAATGGGCAGAGGTTAAAGCATTTCTTTGAAAGCCTACCTTCCTTGAAAATTGAGTATACCAAGCTAGCTGAGCCAAACGGAGCTTAATTACGTCTGGCTGAAGACGATAAACTTAGCGCTCTTGGGAGGCAACCCATGTGTACGGATTTTCTTTATCAGGTAATTTTCTATCTTACTTTCTTTTCCTGTAAATAAGTTGGGAAGGGTAGAATAAGCATGCATTCATAGTCCTCACCCTAACCAATACTTTGTTTTCTTTCTTTACATTGAGCTTATACATGTGCAAATAAAAGAAAATTTCACAATGTTTCATCTTTGAATAAAAAAATGCTTGGCATTGCGAAACATAGACTATGTTTGATCTTTAACCATTAAAATTTTAAAGTTGTCACATTCCTTTGCAAACATCCATGTTAGGTAGCCTCTAGTAAAAGATTACATGTATCCTCTGTCTACCTTATGTAAAGATTTATGGCAAGAAGTTTTCATACACACACTACACAGCCACTTAGACTAGCTGAACCAAAATGTAGCAAATTTGTTAAGGCTAGTAGGAGAGAGGTGATTGGTTTTCTCCCTTCCCCTTTAGTGAATTGCGAAAGAAGTGAAGGCATGTGATCAAGGAACCTGACTGCCTACCCTTCCTTTAAGAGGAAAAGAGAAGAAAAGAAAAAGTAAAATAAATAAATAAATATATCCATGAAAAATGCCCCGGATCTGAGTAAAGTTGGACTCGCTACTCTTGAAAAGTGATGGGTTGTGCAACATTATGGATGAAAAAGAAAGAAAAATTCTGAGTGCACAAAGTGCAAATAAAAAGGCAAAGTCCTCAGCTCAGATAAATAATCCTCAAGGAAGTTGGGCAGAATGGAACTGAGAAAAACAGCTCAATCTGACTGAGCAATGATCTTATTTCACAGTTCTTTTCTTCTCCCTCGAATTGATCTAATCTCAAATACTAGCTGAGGCAGAGAAGCTCCATGAGAGCTGATGTGAACTCTTAAGTGAGCTATCATTTGTGCACTAATTTCTTGCCATAAGCCCTTACAATTAGGAAAGACATATCTACATTAATCTTTTACATGATGGCTGTTTAACATGAAGCATTACATCTTCTAGTCCTACATTTGGAGTAATTTTTATTGCTAAGGGACTAGCAATGTTCAAGTAGCGGGGAGTGATAACTGTAAAATTTTTCGTGTTAAATTTCATACATATAGTTGATTTTCGACATCCTTTGTCTATAAATAAGTACATTTTGATTTTAATTTGCATTTCATTTATGAACAGTTTTTCAACATATTAGTTAAATTTTTGGGTAGAACACATAGTTAGATTTTCATTTAATAAAGTCAATATTATTTTAATAGTTTGACTAATAAAAGTGTTCTCACTTTTTGCAAGTACATTGTACATAAATAATTTTTGATCTTCGTAAACATCTTTTAATAAATCATGTAAATATTAGTTGTAAATAAATCAGATTTTTTTAGTTAAATAAATAACCAAAAACCACCATGCCACATACCCCCCACCTAAAGTCCATTGTACCATTTCTCTCATTTCACTAGAAATGGCCACGTACCCACTGAAACCTTGATTTAAACCCTTTTCTTTCAGCTGAGGAGATTAGGTGTGAGAAGCTTGCAAAGGAGCTCCACTGGCGGTGCCCAACTGTGCAGAGGCTGTGCAGAGCGGGGCTGGCGGTTGGTGAGCTCGGTGCAGGCGAAGGAAGGGGTGTGCGCAGCGGATCCGGTGCGATGCAGAAGCTGGTGCGGTGGAGGAGCTCGGGCGCGTGTGCAGCTGGTGCGGCTGGGGTGTGTACGGCTGGAGGCGGGAAGCGCAGCAGAGGCGGCGTGCGGTACACGATGGATCCCATACACGGCAGAGCTAGTGGCCGTGCGAAGCAGATGCTGGCGTGGCAGTGTGAAGCAGCAGCGGCTAGTGCGGACTACTGCAGAGGTGGATCTACTGAGGTGGCTGGAGCTGGAGCCACTGAGGTGTGCGATCCAAGGGCGGTGCAGGAGCTGCAGTGGCGGGAAGAGGAGCCTGTGCCTGGACGGTTCGATTGTCCCTATTTAAGGACCCCAAGGTCCTCAGAGCTGAGGGGTTCGACATATGGGACTTTAGCTTTTTCCTTTCTTCTGAGTTCAGAATTTTGAGAGTTCGATTTTTGGGGGTTTTTAGTTTAGCATTTTGGGTTTTCTTCTTCAGGGTTGAGCATTTGGAGGAATTTTCTTCCATTTTCTTTTGTGTTCTTCCTTTCTACTGTTGGGAAGGGGAGAGATGGTTGTTGTGCGGGATTCCAGAGGGTTTTGGGGTCCTAGGTTTCTGGTTTGATCTTTGTTCTTCATCGGGGGTTTCTTCCTCTCTGCTGCTGGCAGTTGATATTTTAGTTTCTTTTCTTATGTGAGAGCTGTGAGAGTTGTGAGAGATTGAAGGCCGTTGGAGAGTTCGATCCAATGGAATTTTCCTATTTCTTCTATGTTTAGGAGATGTCGATCCAGTGAAGTCTCCATTTCTTCTGTATTGATATTTCAATTTCTTCTGTTTTGAAGAGCTCAATCTAGTGGTGTTTATTGCGTTTAGTTTCCATTTTCTCTGTGTTCAAGAGCTTAATCCAATGGCGTTTATTTCAGTTCTTCTGAGTTTTCTTTCTTCTGTGTGAATTGCTGATAGTTCTTACTTCCTTCTGTGCTAATTAATGAAAGATCGAGGACTGTTTCTTTCTTTTCTATTGTGTGAAGAGATCGAGTACTTCTTCTTTGTTGCTGGGAGAGTTCGACACAGGGGAGGGAATTCGAATTGTTTTCATCTTTTCTTCTGTAGGTAGTTCAGCATTTTGGGGGGGGGGGGGGGGGGGGGGGAGGGGGGGTTGTTCAGCATTTTGAGATGGTTCTACTGCTGTGAAGGCTAATGTGATTTTCTTTCTGGGATTTTTTTCCATCTCTTCTATTCAGCATTTAGGGGATTTTTCTCTTATTTCTTCTGTGTAGTGAGGACTGCTGTGAGGAGGACGATTGCTGGCAATTCTTCTATTCATCTAGAGGGCGATTGCAATTTTTTGGTTTTCTTCTGTGAAGGCAGGAAGGGGGGATCGCTGCTGCTGCTGGGAGATCGTTGGGCTGCGCTTCTTCCTTTCTTCTGGCTGGCATCTTGGAGGAGGACAATCAGAGGTATGTGTGTTGTGTAACTTCCGAAGGTAGCCGAAAGCAACCAGGATTTGAGAGATCAGAGAGACTGGTTCTTTCTTTTCTATTTTCTTTTCTTTGAGGTTTCTATTTCATTGGTGTTTTTAATCTTTCATCTGAACAGATCATGAGTTTGATGTTGCAATTTACATTTCTTTTATTGTTTGCTTGTTGATTCCTCGAGCTGTGAGGGTAAAGAGATTTCAAATTCTTCTTGCTGTTCTGAAGTTTATTGCACTTTATTCCTCATTTGTTCTTCATCCCTCGAGCTGTGAGGGTACAGTGTTGTGTTCTTCTCGCTATTCTGAAGCTTAGTGCAACCTGTTTTCTCTTTGTTCTTCATCTCTCGAGTTGAGAGGATACAGTGATATCAAGTTTCTTTAATTTCAATTCTACTTGTTCTTGCATTATGTTTGATCTATCAGAGTTGTGAGGGATTTGATTGGAGTTGTTTATAGAATTGATTGTAATGCAATGCTATCTCAGTGTTATAGTGTTTGTTAGAATAGTTTCAAAAAGCAGTTTCTTAAGTCAAACTTTATTCAGTCTCCCTGTGGAAATGACCTGTTCTCACCACTTTGCTAGTTCATCTTTGCTATTTTAAATTTGTGAGACAGTTTAGAGAAGGTGAGCATTTTGACGTGTGCAACGAACTCTAGACAACGTAATTGTACAGTCAACAATGCCGCATTCAAGCGTGAGGACGAGATGAGAGAGTAGTTCCCTTATTTGTTTGAGTAACTGGTATGTTGTTTTTCTCTGTACTGCTTTCCATTTTGAAACCATGTTTCTTTTAATTTTGAGGATGAAATTTCTTTAAGGGAGTAGGATGTAAGACCTGGCCCTCTTAGGCCCTTGGCCCTATCCTTAGGGTCGCAATAGACACCCTAGTCGCGACATGGTTGCGCAATGGGAGCCTATCGTGACAGGCTTCGGGACGCAACGCACCTAGCCATCGCGACATGGTCACGACGGGGGTGGCCGTCGCACTCTTGTCGCGATGTCTAAACTCGTCACATTTGCTTTTCTGATAGACTTGACCGCTGTCCTATCTGTCAGAACGGTATTGTCGGGTGTCAAGTGCGTACAACATTGACGTGACCTAGTCATCCGTCGCGTTCTAGTTTCCCAGTCTTTGAGGTTTGACTGTTTTTGGTGTCATACCATGGGAGGCCATCGGGACGTGGTCACGAGGCCTATGGGGGTCGCGACACGCTTGTTGTCGCACTGAGCCGACCCGACGCGTCCTGGGGCCCATCGGTTTAAATTCGAGGCCGGTGCCCCATTTTCCCCTCTCGCCCTTTCCTTCTTCTTCTTCCTTCTTATCCCTCTCCCAATCCCTCTTGTGTTCTCCGGCAGTTTTGGGTGCTCATGGCAAGGCGGTGACGCCCCGTTCGTGTAGGCGGCGTGATCATGGAGCTTGGAGCAAGGAGGAGGTGGCCATTCTGACGTGAAGGCCCTAACAGGTCTGCTCTACTAGTGGAGGTAGGGACCCTTACTCCTTACACCCTAGCATGCTCCCTTCCCCCTTGAGATCATGTTTTCCCAGTGGTTTGGGTTGTGGGGGTGTGAGGATCATGCTTGTGTTTGAGTGAGGTTTCCATCAAGCATAGATTCTTGTAAATCCATGTTTTGTGGAGCTTCGAGGGTGGTTTGTCTTGATTAAAGGTTGTTATAGTGTTTAGCATGCTCCCCTCCCCCTGTGGATGTGTTTTGTAGTGGATTTGGGGTGGTCTCGGGGGGATTGTCCTGAAACCCCTCTCGGCTGAGAACACGACCGCTATAGTGGTTGCGATGATGTCGTGACCGGCCAGGTCGCTGCGACATCATCGCGATGCTCTCGGGCATCGTGACCTTGTCGCGACGGCCCGATGCGTCACGACTACAACAGAGATAGGTAGGTCTTGCAAAGTTTTGTTTCTTATAAAGTCTTTGTCATTTCCGCTTCTTACTATACCCGTGGAACCAGTGCTAGTTTCCAAGTACCATCCTACACTAGTCATTCACTCGGTGCTCGGAACTTGAGGGCTTGTCCCGTGAGAGAGGTTCTTATCGTTGCCTGGGACCCCCATCCCTGAGCGCCTATTGAGGGAGTACTCCGGGCGACAGGCGTGCTCGAGTCGTGGACTCTGGAGTGGAGGGGAAAACGATGGTTAGGACAGCAGCGTTGAGTCATTTGAAGAGCTCTCTTGGTTGGTCTGGGATGCCGAGGTCATTTGGAGTTCTTCCCGGTGCAGGCCAGTCAGTCCTTTTCTCACTGCCTCCCTCTTTGTGGCCCCAGAACCACTCAGAGAGGCCAGGCATGGGACAGTAGTCCGGCCAGACTACAGTGGTTACTGTTGTGTTACTTGCGTACTGCCCCCACTCTGATGAGACGTGGAGGTTTGGATCTGGGTCGAGGATAAGACGTCAGTAGATGCACTTGACCAGTTGACTAGTGGTAGTATTTTCGGTAGCTAGTGTCTCTTGTCTAGGGGGGGCTCGCCCTGTATATGTTGCCAGCCATGTGGTGATCAAGACGTGCAGGTTTTACAAAGTTTCCAACCATGGTGTCCCTCCGTACTGTTCTTACCTAGTAGCTTTGCTTCCGCACTTCCCTTGGTAGAGTAGAATATATAATTTCTATTATTTAATTAAGTACATAGTTTTGACTACCTGTTGAAGCCAGTAGGAGATTGGTAGTCCCTACTGAGCTTCTATTGTGAAGCTCATCCCTTCCTTTTACCAGGTGAGACTTCTCAGCAGCGACAGGGTGCGCGCCTGGCGGAGGAGGCAGGGTGGTAGTCGTAGTTCCCGCAGCTAGCAGTGGTTCCCCCCTTTTAGTTGTATGCCACCCTCGAGGTATGCCCCTAAGGGACCTATTATTCCCTTGTCTTTACTTGTACTAGTGTGTGTTGGGACTGTACCTAGAGCAATACACAACAGTTTCGCTCTTCTTTCTGCTTTCGCGTGTGTGCTTCTAGTTAGCAATTGACGTTTATTTCTTTACATATTATGTTAGACTTGTGTTATAGACCTTTCGGGTCCCTAGATCCGTGGGTAGTGACCGAAAAAATCGGGTCCTCAGCTTGGGCCGAGGGTCGGGTTCTCAGGGTCGTTACACCTGAGAGGCAGTGTGACGTGATGGTTGATCTTTTGTCCAGTGATTACATGCGTTCTTTCGGTTACCTTGAGGGTGTCACAGTTGAGGTCCAAGGACACTAGTTGCCGGCCAGGTTGTACGTGTTGCAGCTTTGTGACTTTGACGTCATCCTTGGCATGGACTGGTTAGAGGCTCACTCAGCTGTGGTGGATTGTCATCAGAAAATCGTTTGGTTTGAGATACCTAGAGCCCCTGTTCTCAGCTTTCAAGGTATTCAGTCTACCCGTTGACCTTTTATTTCTTTCTGTAGAGCTCGTCCTTTAATCCGAAATGGTTGCGTAGCATATCTTGCTTCTGTTTGTTCCTTGGAGCCTCATGGGTTGTTGGTTTTTGATGTGCCTATTGTTTGTGAGTTTCCTGATGTTTTCCTGGAGGATCTACCGAGGTTACTGCCTGAGCGGAAGGTGGAGTTCTCCATTGAGCTTTTGCCTGGTAAGATGCCTTTAGTCTAAGGCACCATATGGAATGGCTCTGGCTGAGTTGCGCGAGCTGACGCTCTAGTTGTAGGAATTGCTTGAGCTAGGTTTTATCCGTCCGAGCCGTTCGCGTGAGGAGCACCAGTCCGATTCGTGAGGAAGAAGGATGGCAGCTTGAGATTGTGCATCAATTACAGGCAGTTGAACCAGGTCATAGTGAAGAACAAGTATCAGTTGCCGAGGATCAATGACTTGTTTGATCAGTTGTAGTCGGCCAGAGTGTTTTCGAAGATTGACTTGAGATCAAGAACCACTAGTTGAGAATCAGAGAGTCAGATATGGGCACGACAACTTTCCGTTCGAGGTATGGTCACTTTGAGTTCTTCGTGATGCCGTTTGGGCTCACGAATGAGCCAACAGCTTTCATGGATTTGATACACAGGGTGTTCAGTGAGTACCTGGATAGGTTTGTGGTCATCTTTGTAGATGACATTTTGGTCTACTCGACTTCTGAGGAGGAGCACGAGGAGCATCTGAGGATCATGTTGGAGACATTGTGGAGTCACCAACTTTATGCTAAGTTCGACAAGTGCAAATTTTGGCTGAGGGAGGTGCACTTCTCAAACATATGATCTCAGGTTTTGGTGTGGCAGTGGATCTTGCAAAGGTTGAGGCAGTGTTGTCTTGGGAGCAGCCCACTTTAGTGTCAGATGTTCACAGGTTTCTGGGTTTGGCAGGCTACTACAGGAGGTTTCTACAGGATTTCTCCAGGACTGCAGAGCCGTTGACCAGATTGACCAGACTTGAGGCCATATTTGTTTAGATAGAGGACTGCAAGAGGAGTTTTTAGGAGCTGAAGACAAGGTTGACTTCATCACCAGTGTTGGTCTTGCCGTCAGGTAGCAGAGGTTTTGTGGTCTACACCGATGCTTCCAGGTCAGGTTTGGGTGTAGTACTGATGTAGTATGGTGGGGTTGTTGCCTATGCTTCTCGACAGTTGAAAAAGCATGAGGAGGGGGGGTGCTTAGCCCCCTCCCCCCCCCCCCCCCCCCATGCCCTACAGTTCTGACCGGTCACACCACCTCTGTGCCACCCCCCTTTGCTATTGTTGTTCCCAGCTGGGTCGCCCATCCTATTGATGCTGGGTCGTGGCCAGCCCTGGGTCGCTCATGCGGCCCTGATCCAGCCCTAGGGCGAGACACCCCCACACGATGGCTAGCAGCTTAGAGATCTGCAGCTCCTGGCGACTATCCTCCACGTGGCTTAGGTGCCCCCCAGCTAGGAGTGGATGTTTCAACCAACTCTACCCTAAGTGCGACTGCTGCTCCTGTCGAGGGACACACCTCTGCCGTGGACCCAGCCCCAGCGGCGCTCCCCATTCTGGACCCCACAACTAGGGCATGGAAGCCCTCCAACTCAGCGGATGGCCCCTAAACTGCTATATCCTTTGCCCAGGCTCTGATGCGGTCACTGTGCCCACCGGCTCTCCCTCTTGCCATTCACCCCCCAGCTTCCACGGATGTAGGGGAGTCAGCAGTGTTCTTTTCCTCAGAGGAGATCAAAGCTTCGTGCAAACCATTGGAGCTGGCGGTGGTAGCGAGAACACCCCAAGGCAGGCCCCCATTCCAGGAGATCAGATCTCACCTACAGTAGTGATTCAAGTTCCATGATGACTTCATTCTAAGCGCTCTGGACAACCGCCATCTGCTCATCAAATTTCTAAACAAGGAAGACTTTCTCCAGGTTCTTCTCAAAGACTCCATGTATGTGCAAGGCAAAATTTTCAGGTTTTTCAGGTGGTCAATCGATTTCTCTCCCGAGGCCGATTCACATGTGATTCCCGTTTGGTTGGAGCTACCGGCACTACCTACAAATTTCTACAATGAAGCTATGATTTGCTCCATAGCTGGGAGCATTGGCCCAGTTCTGAAAGTTGACAGGAACACTCTTGCCATGACTCGCACGTTCTCTACTCGAGTGAATGTCCAAATGAATGTATCTCACAAGATGCCCGACCGAATCTTGATTGGCATGGGGTCGAAGGGCTACTGGTAGCCTATATGTATCATGAACCCCCACTCTACTGTTCTTCATGCAAACGACTGGGGCATCTCCCATCAAAATGCAACAAGACATCTGCCAAGTTGGCCCAGCAATCAAATGGCCCAGGTCTGCGCCAGTCTGTGAATGCCCCTGTACATAAACATGGCACAAATTCTTAAGGCATGGCTCCGGGGCAGGCTGGAAAACAAGCATGGCAACCTGTTCTTAATAGAGTGCAGTCCTCTGAAGTGGCTGTGCGCCCTCCCATTGATGCAAAGGATGCTAATCCTCCTGGTGAGCAGACTGGTCCCTTGTCAAGTGCTAATGAAATCGAACCACTGCTCCATGCCACTTTTCATTCAGCAGTCTGTTAATAGCTCAAGGGATGAGATTATTGTGTGTCATGGGGCCCAGAAAACCCAGATGCTATCCAAGACAGTTGACCAAAGTGATGCCCACCCAGTTTTTGATGAAAGGCCACTTCAAAAATCTGAACCAGCGCTTGTGAATGTTGTGCCCCTTGTTGCTCATACTTTTTCCACAGAACTAACGCCAGGGCAAATCCACCTGACTGCTACTTCTGATGGCGATCATGTCACCCAAACGGTAAGTGCCATACCTACACTGGATTCTACCATGCCAGCTGGGGAGGAAAACACACCAAGGCCTCACCCACCGTGTGAGTTAAATGCTAATGCACCTGCCTGGAGGCCAAGCTCTTCTACCCGCCAAACTGAACATGATCTGTCCTCCATGAGGACTCGGGTCAGTCTGTCATTGCTGCTAAAGATACACCATCTACCCCTGAAGTCAAAGGTACCACTACCACCCCATCCGGGGTGACAGCCTCGCCGTCCCCTCGGATGTCCTTCGCTGAAGCACTGCGCAAAAAAACCAAACGAGGTGAGATCCGCATGATAACAACAAAACCTCCACCACCATGTTTCCCATCTGCAGCACCCATTCCGCCACCTTGCCCCCAATATGCAGCACATAATGCAGCACTTCCCCAAGTGAAGGGAGAAGCCGGTGGCCACATGATATGCTGCCCTGTATAATACAACGTTCGTAGCATCCCAGGCATTGAGCCGGAGGAAGTGGATCTGCTAACCTTACATCGGAACTGGGTTGACCGTACACAGAGCACTTCACCTCAAAACGAGGACTCTGAAGAGGAACCTGAGGACTGATCTTTATGTCTATGTACTTTCCTTTTCTTTCTTGGGCTGATGTCTTGTACTCTTGTACCCCTGTTGTCCTATGCTTTAGACCCCTCTGCGTAGGGAGTCTTTAGCTGCTGCACCGTTGCATATGTACTCCTTTCGCTTATGTTTTATGTTATATAAAAATTTGATCACCCGATCATGACAAAGGAGGTCCACTCCTTGTCATATCAATTAAAAAAAAAAAAAAGCACGAGGAGAACTACCCTACTCACGACTTGGAGTTGGCAGTAATAGTGTTCACTATGATGTTGTGGAGGCACTATTTGTACGGCGAGACATTCGAGATCTTCACTGACCATCAGAGTTTGCAGTACATCTTCACTCAAAAGGATTTGAACTTGAGGCAGCACTAATGGATAGAGTACCTGAAGGACTACGACCTTACCCTCTCCTATCACCCAGGAAGGGCTAATGTCATGGTAGACGCTTTGAGCAGGCGTGTTCGCTTGAGTTCGTTGATGGTCAGAGAGTGGAGGTTGTTTAAGAATTTGTCTCAGGGAGTTTTCTACCCTTCGAGGTACAAAGACCGTGCAGTGATGACCAGTTTGTCAGTTCACCGTTAGTGTACAGTCAGGTGCTGGAGGCACAGCAGGCAGATTTAAAGTTTGCAGACATTTTGCAGATGCCATATGTTGAGCTGGACGAGGATAGTGAGGTCAGGTTCAGAGGCAGATTGTATGTTCCCTGTGATGCGCGGCAGGCGTGTTATCAGAGGCACATTGGTCGAGGTATGCTATTTATCCTGGCTCCACCAAGATGTATCATAACCTAAAGAGGTTCTTCTGATGGCCAGGGATGAAGAGGGGCATGGTAGAGTTTGTCACTCGTTGCCTTAACTATCAACAGGTGAAGGCTGAGCATCAACGTGCTGGTGGTGAGCTGCAGTCATTGCCCATTCCCAAGTGGAAGTGAGATGACATCACCATAGACTTTGTGGTTCGTTTGCCCCGTACTCCGCAGAGGCATGATGGTATCTGGGTGATTATGGACATGTTGACCAAGTCCGCGCACTTTCTTCTAGTCAGGATGTCTTGGTCAGTGGACAGGCTAGCCAGATTGTATGTGGACCAAGTTATTCCGTTGCACGGAACCCCAATTTCCATTGTTTCTCATAGAGATCTGAGGTTCACTTCAGAGTTTTGGTGCAGTTAGCAGAGAGCTCTTGGTACAGAGTTGAGGCTGAGTTCGGCGTATCACCCGCAGTCAGATGGTCAGTCAGAGAGGACTATATAGACTTTGGAAGATATGTTGAGAGCTTGTTGCTTGGACTGGGGTGGCACATGGGAGTCTCACCTTCCGATGGTAGAGTTTGCATACAACAACAATTATCACTTGAGCATCGGAATGACACGATACGAGGCTTTGTATGGTCGACCGTGTAGGACACCACTTCATTGGTTCGAGGTGGATGAGAGGTAGCTTTTGGGACCAAAGATGGTATAGCAGTGTGTAGACACGATCAGACTGGTCAAGTAGAGGCTTCAAGCAGCACAGAGTAGGCAGAAGAGTTATGCAGATGTTCGCAGAAGACCGTTGCAATTCAGCATGGGTGACCTTATGTTTTGCGAGTCTCGCCGACCAAGGGTGTTATGAGATTTGGTAAGAAGGAAAGCTCGGTCCGAGGTATATTGGGCCTTTCCCTATCACAGAGAGGATCGGCGAGGTCACGTACAAATTGCATCTTCCAGCAGAGTTAGCAGGTGTGCACAAGGTTTTTCACGTTTCGCATCTCAAGAAGTACGTTGTAGATCCGTCACATGTGTTGGACTACTCACAGATTGAGGTCGCACCAGACTTGTCAGTGCTAGAGTACCCAGTCAGAGTTGTGGATCGCAGAGTGCAGCAGTTGCATAGGAAGCAGATTCCTCTCGGCTAGATTGTTTGGGAGAACCGTGTTGGTGGCGAGGCCACTTGGGAGAGCGAGAACAAGATGAGAGGGCAGTTCCCACACTTGTTTGATTGATTGGTATGTTGTCTTCTTTATGTTACTTCCTGTTGAAACTAAGTTTCTTTCAATTTCGAGGACGTTTCTTCAAGGGGGGTAGGATGTAAGACCCTGCCCTCTTGGGTCCTTAGCCCTGTCCTCTTAGTCGTGACGCACCTGATCATCGTGTTCTTGCCGCGACGGGGGTAGGCGTCGCGTTCTTGTCGCGGCGTCTGATGGCATCGTGGCTGCTTTTCTGACTGATTTGACCGCTATCCTTTCAGTCAGAACGGCCTTGTTGGGTGTTAGGGCATACAACGTTGACGCGACCTGGCATACCATCATGTTCTGGTTTCCCGATCTTTGAGGTTTGACCACCTTTTGGTGTCGCACCGGGGTTGGCTATCGCCACATGGTCAGGAAGCCCGAGGGCGTCACGACATACTTGCTGTCGTGCCGGCCAGACCCATCGCATCTTGGGACCCATCGGCTCAAAATCGAGGGCGGCGCCCCCTTTCTCCTTCCCCTTTCCTTTCTTCTTCTTCTTCTTCCTTCTTCCTCCCCCTCCAAACCCCCTTGGTTTCTATGATGATTCTTGGTATTTGGGTGTGGAGGTGACACCCCGTTCGTGTAGGCGGCATGCTCGTGGAGCTTGGAGCGAGGAGGAGGTGGCCATTCCGATGTGAAGGCCCCAACAGGTTAGCTCTACTCATCGAGGTAGGGACCCTCATCTCCCATTCATCCTAGCATGCTCCCCTCCCCTTGAGATCCTTTGTTTCTCCGTGGTTTTAGGGTTGTAGGGTGAGTGAGGTCCATGCTCATGGTGAGTAAGGCTTTCCTCGAGCGTAGATTTCCTTGTAATGCATGTTTGTTGGGGTTTAAGGGTGGTTTGGCTTGATTGGAAGTTTTTACAGTGTTTCCCACGCTCCCCTCCCCCTCTTGATGTGGTTTGTATCGGCTTTGGGGTGGTCCTCGGGAGGGTTGTCTCAGAACCCATCTCGACTGAGAATGTGACCGGTTTTGGGGTCGTGATCATGTCTCGATCGGCATGCCCGTCGCGACATGGTCACGACACCCTAGTCTATCGCGGCATGGTCGCAACAACCATAGGCATCGCGATATTATCATGATGGCCCTAGGCGTCACGACAGCAGTAGAGACTTGTAAGTCTTACAAAGGTCCCTTTCTCGTGGAGTCTTTGCCGTTTTCGGTTCTTTCTATACCCGTGGAACCAGTGCTAGTTCCTAGTATAGTCATACACTAGTCGTTCGCCCAGTGCTCGGCACCTGAGGGTTTGTCCCGTGAGAGAGGTTGTTACCATTTGCCTGGGACCCCCATCCTCGTGCACCTTAGAGGGAGCTTTCAGGGCAACGAGCATACTCGAGTCACGGACTCTGGAGTAGAGGGGAAAATGGTGGTTAGGACAGAGGCGTCGAGTCATTTGTAGAGCTCTCTTGGTTGGTTTGGGACACTGAGGACGGCCGGAGTTCTACCCGGTGTAGGCCAGCTAGTCCTTTTTCTCACTGCCTCGCTCTTTGTGGCCCTGGAACCATTAGAGAGGCCAGGCGTGGGATGGTAGTCCGGCCACACTACGGTGGTTATTGTTGTGTACTCTGTGCTCCTACCCCCACTCTGACGAGAGTGGAGATTTAGACCTAGGTCGAGGATAAGATGTCAGTGGACGCACCTGACAGGTTGACTAGTGGTAGTAGTTTCCATAGATAGTGTCTCTTGTCCAGGAAGGGTTCTCTCTGTCTGCGTTGCTATCCATGTGATGGTCACGATGTGTAGGTTCTATGAAGTTTCCGACTGCGGTGTCCTTCTGTACCGACGCTAGTCAGTAGCTTTGCTACCGCACTTTCTCTGGTAGAGTAGAATATATATATATATATATATATATATATATATAATTGTTGTTGTTTAATTATTTATATATTTTCTTTTCCACTGTTAGAGCAAGTAGGAGATTGGTAGTCCCTACTGAGCTTCTGTTGTGAAGCTCATCCCTTCTTTTTCTAGGTGAGACTTCTCAGCAGCGGTAGGGCACGCGTCGGGCAGAGTAGGCGGGGCAGTAGGTGTCGTCCCCGCAGCTTGCAGTGGGCCTTCCCCCTTCTGTTGTACTTCACCCTCATGGTATGCCCCTAAGGGCTCTGTCCTTCCCCTTTTACTTGTACTAGTTGTGTGTGTGTTGGGACTGTACCTAGAGTGATACGCAGCAGTCTCACTCTTCTTTCTACTTTCATGTGTATGCTTCTCATTCAGTAGTTGACGTTTATTTCCTTTACATATTCTGTTAGACTTGTGTTATAGCCCTTCCGGGTCCCCAGATCCATGGGCGGCGACCGTGAAAATTGATTCCTCAGCTTGGGCCGAGGGTCGGGTTCTCGGGGTCGTTACACTCCCTTTCTTTGAACTTCATCCCCATTTGAAAAATAGGCTTCTAGTATATACACGAGGGGCATTTTTACGAAGTTCCAAGAAGAATTGATGAAGATTGCTTCATGTGTTCCAACAATCATCCATGATGATGACAAGAAGTTGACAATGAGAATAAAGTCTTTTGAAAATATTAAAGTGAAACATGTTGACAAGATCATTGCAAAGAAATTCACGGTCTCGGTTGACCGGACTGAGGACTTAGTTGCATGTACCTGCAAGTCTTTTAAATTTAGAGGTTATTTATGTCGGCAAGCGTTGGTGGCACTTCAGTTTGCAAGCATTGCGAGGTTACCCGAGAGATATATTCTGAAACGATGGACAATTGAGATGCGATATCGACATGCAAATGATGAATATATAATTCGAAATAGTTTGGTTGATTCAGTTGCATGTTGCTACAACAATCTAATTCATCGTCTCATGAAGGTTGCAGAGCTTGGATCAATGTTTGAAGCAATGCATGATATAGTTGTTCAAGAAATCCCAATCTGCTGAAGAAGCTGATAGATTCATCCCAGTCACAAGCCAGTTCTGAAAATGCCATCCTTCAGGTAGCCATTCTCATGTTGTTAACGATCCACCACGAGCAAAGACAAAAGGAAGAGGGAAACAGAAAAGAATAGAAACCTCTATTGAAAAGATGAAAAAAGCTCTAATTAAAAAGAAGAGAACATTGCCTTCCCAGAGGTAGCCATTCACCAATCTGTAAACATATTACACTTAGTAATTTAATGTCGACTTGTAACATTTAGTAATTTTTCACTAATTGCACACAAGGCCATTTTAGGTCATATTCCAGCAGAGGATACAATCCATCCACATGTGCAGCCCATGCACCAGGTGTTGGGTATGCCCTAGATGTAGCGTGGACAACATATGTTGAATATTCTGCACGCCGTCCAACTAATGTCGTTCATGCCTCAGATGCAGCCGATGCCTCCTCCACAGGTGATGCCTCAGATGCAGCCGATGCCTCCCCTGCAGGTGATGCCTTAGATATAGCCGATGCCTCCCTATAGGCGATGCCTCAGATGCAATCGATGTCACCCTACAGCCATGGAAGCCGGAGTTCAGTTTCATAGTGGAGGATTGAGAGGTGTACATAGTTGTTAGTTTTTGTGGTATAGAAAAGTAATTTTTTTGTGGACAAGTGGAGGGCATAGACAGGGTTGAATATGCTTATATTTGTGCATGATAAAAGCTTGTATTTTTTTGTGGATGAGTGGAGGGTATAGATGAAGTGTAAATGTAATTCCATAGGAAATTCAATGTTATGAAAAATGACATGGCTGCACTCAATGTTATGAAAAATAACATGTTATTATACTCTTGTGCGTGCATGTGTTGACCACAACTGGTGGGTCTTTTACGTAGCTCTGTACAATTCCAGTGTGGTAGTCAGTCTGTTCACCTATATATAGAACACATTCACCAATAAATACTACACATGCACCAATCAATACTACACACTCACCTATAAATACATACATTTCACCTATAAATACCATAAACACCAACACTTGCACAGCTCTGTATAATTCCAGTGTGGCAGTCAGTCTATTCACATATAAGTAGAATACATTCACCAATGAATACTGCATATTCACCAATAAATACTATACATTCACCTATAAATACATATATTTCACCTATAAATACCATAAAGACCAACACTTGCACAGCTCTGTACAATTCCAGTGTGGTTGTCTATTCACCTAAATGTAGAGCACATTCACCAATAAATACCACACATTCACCTATAAATACATACATGTCACCTATAAATACCATAAACACCAACACTTGCATCAATCTACACTCTTCCAGTGTGGTTGTCTATTCACCTATATATAGAGCACATTCACCCATAAATACTATACATTCACCTATAAATACATACATTTCACCTATAAATGTCATAAACACCAACACTTGCATCAATGTGCACTCTTCTAGTGTGGTTGACTATTCACCTACATATAGAACACATTCACCAATAAATACCACACATTCACCTATAAATACATACATTTCACCTATAAATATCATAAACACCAACACTTGCATCAATTTACACTCTTCTAGTGTGGTTGTTTATTCACCTACATACAGAGCACATTCACCAATAAATACTAATTATTTACCTATAAATAAATACATTTCACCTATAAATGCCATAAACACCAACACTTGCATCAATGTGCACTCTTCTAGTGTGGTTGTCTCTTCACCTACATATAGAACACATTCATTAATAAATACCACACATTCACCTATAAATACATACATTTCACTTATAAATATCATCAACACCAACACTTGCATCAATCTGCACTCTTCCAGTGTGATTGTCTATTCACCTACATATAGAGCACATTCACCAATAAATACTATACATTCACCTATAAATACATACATTTCACCTATAAATGCCATAAACACCAACACTTGCATCAATCTACACTCTTCCAGTATGGTTGTCTATTCACCTACATATAGAATACATTCACCAATAAATACTATACATTCACCTATAAATACATACATTTCACCTATAAATGCCATAAACACCAATACCTGCATCAATCTGCACTCTTCCAGTGTGGTTGTCTATTCACCTACATATAGAGCACATTCACCAATAAATACCACACATTCACCTATAAATACCATAACCACCAGCACTTGCACAACTCTGTACAATTCCAGTGTGGTTGTCTATTCACCTACATATAGAACACATTCACCAATAAATACTACACATTCACCTATAAACACAAACATTTCACCTATAAATATCATAAACACCAACACTTGTACAACTCTGTACAATTACAGTGTGGTTGTCTATTCACCTACATATGGAGCACATTCACCAATAACTACCACACATTCACTTATAAATACATACATTTCACCTATCAATACCATAAACACCAACACTTGCATCAATCTTCACTCTTCTAGTGTGGTTGTCTATTCACCTACATATATAGCACATTAACCAATAAATACCACACATTCACCTATAAATACATACATTTCACCTATAAATGTCATAAACACCAACACTTGCATCAATGTGCACTCTTCCAGTGTGGTTGTCTATTCACCTATATATAGAACACTTTCACAAATAAATACCACACATTCACAAATAAATGTTGGCCTACTTATGTTTGGCAGCAAGGCTAACCTAGAGGGGGGGTGAATAGATAATCTGAAAAACTGAAATAAAATCAATCTTTAAGTATAATAGTAATCGGTGTTTGAATGTAATCGATGATTGAACATAATCGATGTTTAGGACAATTGATGTTCAAGTGAAACGTAATCGATGTTTAAGTGAAATCATTGTTGAACTGAAATCGATGTTTGAATGAAGTCATTGTTCGAGTGAAAGCGATGTTCTAAATGAAATCGATGTTTAAATGAAGTCGATGTTTGAGTGAAATCGATGTTCTAAATGAAATCATTGTTGAACTGAAATCGATGTTTGAATGAAGCCGATGTTTGAATGAAATCAATGTTCTAAATGAAATCGATGTTGTACCGAAATTGATGTTTGAATACAGTCGATGTTTAAGTGAAATCGATGTTTTGAATGAAATCGATGTTCTGACTAAAATCGATGTTCTAAATGAAATCATTGTTGAACTGAAATCGATGTTTGAATGAAGTCGATGTTTGAGTGAAATTGATGTTCTAAATGAAATCGATGTTGAACCAAAATCGATGTTTGAATGAAGTCGATGTTTAAGTGAAATCATTGTTTTGAATGAAATCGATGTTCTGACTGAAATCAATGTTCTAAATGAAATCGTTGTTGAACTAAAATCGATGTTTGAATGAAGTCGATGTTTAAGTAAAATCGTTGTTTTGAATAAAATCGATGTTCTGACTGAAATCGATGTTCTAAATGAAATCCTTGTTGAACTATAATCGATGCTTGAATGAAGTCGATGTTTGAGTGGAATCGATGTTCTAAATGAAATTGATGTTGAACTGAAATCGATGTTTGAATGAAGTCGATGTTTAAGTGACACTACATGAGAATTATGATTTGTCAATGGCTTTTTATCAACGGCTGGAAATAGTCATTGATATATAAAAAATATGTCAACGACTACCATAGGCCGTTGATATGTCAACGGCTATTTGTAGCCGTTGGCATATGTTTAACATATGTCAACGGTTAACGTGAGCTGTTGACATATGATTAACGTGAGCTGTTGACATAACCTTAACATATGTCAACAGCTAAAAACACCATTGACATTTGTTCATCATATGTCAACAGTTTCTTATAGCGGTTGACATATATTGATGAAAAATGGTGGGATATTTCCCGCCCTTCTTAATATTTGTAAACGATTGTGAATAGCCATTGACATATATTACATTTGTCAGCGGCTATAAAAGCCATTGACAAATACTTCAAGTTTTCGTTAAAATTTCTTCTTACACCCACCCTGCCCCCTCCCCGTTTCTGCTCTCAACCCGCCCCACCCCCTCCTTGCTTCTGCTCTCTGTCTTATGTACAGAGAGGAGACACCTCTTGTGTCACGGACCGGGGTATTTATGCCCATTAAGGCTCCATATCCAGATCCGCCTCCCGCGAACGGACCGAAGTCTCGCAAGGGATAGCTCACACAACCGTCCAGTAAGAATATAAAAGACAAACCACAACAGTATAAGACACAAGAAAGTACATGTGCTCATATCTGCATATAACAATTTACAATTGTCCCATTACATTAATACATGTCCAATTAAAAAGTACAACTACCTGGGGTATACCCCGAGAGAGCACAAGCTCACACAACATTAACTACTACACAACTGCTGGTGGTACAAGTCTGTCACAACACCGCTGCAAGCCAAACACACGACAAGCCCTGAAAAGAACTGTAGGGGAGTGAGCCTCAACAAGTCACAGGCTCAGTAGGGGCTACCCAAAACAACACCGTAACCACGGACACCTCAACCCCAATGGGTCTCACTGGCAACACCAATAGCTAAACCATTTCATGCTCACATCATAACAATAAATAACAATTAAACATAATCATGATAATAAACACAAAGTCCTCGGAAGGAAAGTGGGACTACAGAACTAATATAATATTATTAGTCAGCCCAACTACAAAAGTGCCTAAACCACAGTCTCACCGGCGCACTGCTACAACAACTAGTTGCCTAAGCTATAAGCCACACAGGCAAGTCTCTGCCTAGGCTGCAAGCTTCACAGGCGAACCTCAATCACGAGGGTACTAGGACAGTCAACCAAGTGCTAGTCCATTAAACCCCAAACCACACTACGTCGAGTGTCACATATAAATGGTAGGACTGGCTACAGCTAGCTAGTCCATCACACACTAAAACCATAATCGGAACCATGCCCAAGAAGGGTAAAACTCAACAAGTGGAAGGTCTCACTGGCCTCCATGGAGCACAGCTCTATTAAACCACAATATGCCTAGGCCACAAGCCTCATCGGCAAATTACCCACAAAGGTAACATGATTAATAATCACAAACTAATCCACAATAAATTATGAACAAAGATCTATTTAAAACGGATAAGATACAACAAGTGGCAGGTCAAACCACAAAACCTCCACAACACACGAGAGTCTAAAAAGGTGGTACACAATGTACCACCACAAAACTACGAAGTAACCCATGAAGGGAACAAGTACCTGCTACTCTAGGTACCACAACACAAACACCCGAACAAGGGTACAAGTAGGTGATAAACACCACACTGAACCACAATTATATTATACCTTTATTTAGGCACAAAATTACAAGTGAAACCTTAATTGACGAGTCACACAAACCACAACTGCAACCACAACTGTGCCAACACTAGGGCACACCTCGAACTGGTCAAACCTCGACCACGAATTACAAACTCACGAACCACGACAAATAGCAAAGCACGAGTCGGAAAGGAACGACGCCACCACACGGGAACGGACTACTGGCTGATCAGGCCAGTATCCAACCCGGACAACACAACACAAGTACAACCTCTCAGCCTCGCAGTCACGGACGAAAGGTCCAACTGCCGCTCCATAAGAAAGAAGTCAAACAACTGTGGAGACCAACCGACACCACACCTGCAGACACACAACTGCAGGTCCATGCCTGGCACCTCTAGGGTCTCTGGCCGGAGCACCCTAAAGTGAGGCACTGCAAAACAGGACTAGCTGGGGACCAATGACGTCTACTGGTGTCCGTACCCCCAACTACGAGCGCGCTACAAGCGACAAAAGAACAAACTCAGGGAAGTCGCTGCCCCACTGCCGTCTTTCCCTCAGCCGGACGTACAACTCAAACTTAGGAGTGAGGGTGTCCAGGAAGACGACACAGACCTCAACGGTACAACACAAGTACCAGGACAAAACCCAAAGCACAACAAACACACGTGCCTGGCTCACAAAGAACCTGGGGTACCCGACTAGAGAGGCATTCCGGAATAAGCGCCGGACCACCACACTCGGCTAGCACAAACCACAACACTTATACATTTATCACAAACCACGATACACGTGTGAGGAATAGCTTGTCCTGGTCACTCGCGACCTACAAGCTAGCCTACACAAACACATATATGAACCTTATTAAAAATAATGCCACGACCTGACATTGGTCATATAGTGACCTTCACTGCCATACTAGGCATAATACATTAACACTCATACTTTATTAATTATCCATTTAGGATGACTTGCAAAAGATCTTAAAGTATCAAGGCTAGGTTCCCATGTGAACCTCATCGCCACAAAACTACAGACCAATCATAATCATTAAGATATAATAAACACAATAACATACAATATGCCATGCACACGCAAACCATACGCATGGCATCCAAACCACGTAGATCTCACGTGTACGACACACCCTGGTTGGTGTACCATACGTCATCTACGTAAACCACATGTCCAACACATGGACAACACATTCCAAGAGTGTCACGGGTGCCAACACATCACACATACTACGTAAACACCAAATCGATTACGTACATCACATATTAACCACATAAAAGATGCCTACTTCAAGAACTATGTGCTCCATGAGCGTAACATGTGCAATGGCTCTCACCTGTCATTGCCATGCACACACAACCACATAAATATTTATAACAAGAAAAGCTGTCACGCCCCAACGCGGAATATCGGAGCGCGAAGGCAGTTGCAAGAAAAGGTATAGAGCGTATACTAGACATCAAACCATTGCACACTGAATAATACTAAAGCAAATCTTTCTCATTAATAATTTTCCAAATGTCTAGTTACAACCACTAATATCAGAGCCATTCTAAAGGGCCCATTACATTGCAACAGAAGGAAATAACTAACTACAACTCTAAGATAACATAATGACTCAAGGGTACTCCTGGCTTCACTCTTGGTCATTCCCTTCCTCGTGAGTGTATATGTCATCCTCGGTCTCACCTGAGAACACAACATCAAATAACGTAGGGTGAGCGATAACGCCCAGTAGGACTTAAATCTCAGGCTCAAGCAGGCTTTAAATAATTAACGCATTTAATGGCAGAGTGTCTAGAGATAGCAGGTACAAGAGAGTCAAAATATAGTAAGAGATAGCACAACAGGTAACAAGATAGCACAATAGCACGAGATCGAGTATAGTTTCCAAAATAGCACAAGTATCGAATATAGCACAAATAGCAGGATGGCCATAGCACAACTAGCACAAGTATGGTAATAGCACGACGAGTATAGCACTTGTTTGTCATTCTAGACATCGAGAGAGTATAGCACGTTTTGTGTTTTGATTGTCATATAGATAGTCGAGATAGATAGCACTTGAGTGTAATGCCAAACACTCTGATCATTTAACTCCCATGGGCACTAGCACTTTTGGGTGCACATCCCAGGACCAGATTGGGCCCTTTATATATTGCCAGGCATTGGTTATATTGTTTATCTTTAGACAATTAGTCAATGACCAGTATAGAGTACCAAGAAATAGATAAGAGCACAAGATGAATAGATGAGCTAGTAGAGTGAACGTGAATAGGTGAGCGAGTAGAATATAGATGAGAGCTAGTGGAGATTGCACGTAATACGTCGAGTAATCAGGCGATAGTAACAGTTGCACAACACGCGCACTTGGTATTGGCAGTCAGGTGGAACTCACGACCCTACCACTGGCCTTGTTATGCACAGGTCCAGAGGTCCGGCGTGATTTAGACGAGAGTGAATCTCTATAGCCGTTTGGATCATATAGACCCCTAAAGGGTATCATAGGTATTAGGGTACAACCGGCTTGTCGACCATGTGGGAATCCATGATCAGAGGAGACTTACGGAGGCCTTGTGCAAGAGTTCACTAGTTCGGCGAAAGGAATATCCGACGGAGAGTTCACCACAAGCCAAGAAAAGTGTGTATATAAAACAGGTGCTCGACGTTCTAGAGGAATTCTAGGACAGTGGAGCGTCGATATCGGTATTATAAACAATGCAAGAAAACGAATACAAGTCCTTAAAATAGGGCAATTAATGTACTTTATTTCAATAAATTACCAGGCACATTATGAGATATTTTCTGCAATATTTCGGCCATAAATGGATGGTTCAAGTGTGTGCAAGTGCAAGAGAAATCATAGATAGAAATAAGTCGTGAACATGTATTTTAAATCATTCAACATAGCATCCTTTTTAAGTAGGGTTTTTACTGGGGGTATAAGAAATCATAGACAAAAATATTTTTCATGGGTTTTTCTCAAAATTCTTATGAAGCGACATAGGGCTGTAAGGATGGCGACATGGGCCAGGCAGAACGCGACAGGGTCTTGCACAGGTCGCGACAGGGCATACAAATCGGGTACTGAGAACGCGACGGCTCACCTGTCGCCTTCTTGGTCGCGACAGGGAGGCTATCGCAATCAGGCCCCAGAAAATGACATGTCGAGGCGTCGCCTTCTGGTTGTCTGCGCCTGACTCTGACAGGAGTCAGACCAGACATTGGATTGCGGACTAGGGATTTCAATTTTTTATAGAGGGTTGTTCAGAAATCCATAACTAATTATATACACGATGAAAAATCATGAAATCAGTTGTAAATTAAACTAGACATGTAAGGGTACTCCCAGTAAATCGGAGTTAGAGAGAGAGCATGGTTTGAACATGGTTTGAGAACGAACAAGGACGAGTAATATAGAACATGACATAGAGAGAAAGACTGATTTAATTCGAGCAACATGCTCAATGAAATTTAGGCTTTTTGGGGGCAAAGAATCCCTAACAACAAGAGGTATCTACAGTAAAAATTTCATAGCATGGGATCAAGTATACATAGAGATTTGAATTAAACATGACACCTCGGGGTTATCATGTTTGCAGTTCTTCAAAAATTAAGAACAAAAGATAGGGTAGATGGAAAAATATGAAACTTGGGGGTTTCGTTCAAGAGGGTAGGAAGAACCTACAAAAAAAGTTTCATGGTTTATGCTTGTGAGAATGCCTACCTTTGGATTTATTTGTCTTCTAGGGTTGAAACTCCCAAAAACGAGGAAGAAGCTTCAAGAACACCTTCTTCCCAGGAGATCCTCTCCTCCTTGACCTCTTCCCCACGTCCAGAAACCTTTGGCAACGAGCTAGGGTCGGCCAAGAGAGTTTAAGAGGTGTATTTATGCAAGTATGTATTTATATTCCTACTCTTACTCTAATTCCTCTTTAATTACGAAATTTCCTTACTCCCACCTTCCTTCCTTGATTCCAATCTCTATTTAGACTTGGAAAAGATCCAAATTCGTGCTAACCCATATAGGGTAGGTTTAGGAATCCAATTCCAACTCTTACTTCCTATTTAATGCATTAAATACCCCTTTTCTATTTAGATAATAATTTAGTTACGAATTTAGGGTATTTTCCTATTATTCTCCCTTTGTAAATTCATATTTTGACCCAATAAATTCTAGAAGATCCATTAAGCAAATCCCATTACTCTTTTCCATTTAATGGGTTTTATTTAATGCTTTATTTAAATATCCATTTAGCTAAGTTTTAAATTCTTTATTTAAATTTTTATTTTTCGTAAAAATTCAGGTTGCTACAAAAGCAACGTGAAAGCAACGTAAAACACACTGCGCTGCTACATGCATAGGTTGGCGGCAACATCGATCGCCGTCCATCAAATATAAACGACAATCTATCCTGCCGTTAAAACCAAATAAACTTAATATTAACGGCTAGACATCTTGCCGTTAATCTCCAACTAAAGAACTCGACGTCAATCGATGTTGACGCTAAGATCTTCAGCTCCCAGCGTACAAAATGCACAGACCGGCCCAAGGCCAATCTTACAGGCAACTTACCCTAATAATCAACAGGAAAACAAGGGGTAACACTTCCCCTTACATCTGAATACTATAATTAAACCGAAGAAACAAGATCCAATGCTTGGATCAATCAAACCACCCAATTTCCCAGCATGGAGAACCCTTTTCCCAAAAACTCAATTAATATACAATCTATACAACAAAACATGGCAAATCAACCAGGAGAGATCAAAGGGTCCAGTCCCTACCTCAAAAACGCAATTAAACCCTCGAAGAACCTTAAATCACATCGAAACCCGAGGAACGTCCCACGAACACCGCGCTCCAATTCGCCATTCCCCGCCCGATCTGCTGCTACCACGCGCATCACAGCCTTCCCACGAGCTCCCGCCGACCATCAGAACTCGCGAAGAAGCTCAAGGGTGAAGGTGGGCTAAGTGGAGAGGAGAAAGTGGGGGAAAGAACAGGGCTCGAGTCTGCCCTAAAAACACAGACGCCACAGGTTAACGTCAACCTCTGCGCCGCTAACCAAACCGCCCCAACTAGGCGTCCACATCTTTGGCCGCCAAGTTCATCACGCTAGACGTCCACATCGATGGACGCTAAAACCATGCTAACGGCAACACCATTGCCGCCAACACACAGTCGACGTCACACACCTGGACGCCAACTCACTGCTGATGTCCAACACACTGAACACCAACATAGATCCATAACCAACCCTGGTAAGGATCCAACAAGAAACACACAACACAAGTCGCACTGGTCACAGCTTGACCATCCCACATGCTAAACAAAGGATCCACAAAGATCCGAAAAACGCGCGATGTTACATCTTGTATGGACCCTAGATTCGGCTTCCACCCCAAACCCTTCCTGAAAAGCTTCCTCCTCCGAAGTGCCACGAAACCACGTCCTCCCCTCCCCACCAATTACGGCTGCCTCGGTGGCGGCGGCGGTTGCGCCAATGGCTGGGGATGCTCACTGCTCTCCCTCCAACCTGCCTCCTGTAATAGCCGCCTCCTGGCGCTGCACTGCCTCCACTTCTTTCTCGAGACATAGAAATCCTTCATTGAGAGGACCCTCTCCTCGTCGTCGACCTCCTCCCCCTCTTTTAAGTGCCCCTTGTCTGCAGTCATGGTCGCCTTGAGATCCAGATGATGGCCTTCGACGTTGTCGTCCTCCGCACCTGATTGGCGGAGTAGCTGTAGCGCCAACCGCTGCTTCAACTTCCTCACGGTGGTGTATGGAACCAGGTAGAACTTCTCCCCGGGGAGGAGCTTCTCCTTCAGCCCCACCAGTGGAACCAGTGGATGGCTGAAGACCTCCGGGCGGGCGATGCACAGCCCTGGGTGTCGCTCCATAACCTCCATGGCCGACACCGCGCTCCAGTACACCTCTACACTGCTGCCGGCGAGCATGGTCCTCACCACCGATGGGTAGTAGGACTCCTTCTCATCGCCCACAGCCGCGACGTTTGTGGAGGCCTGCCTCCGTTGCTTTGGAGTCCCCCAGGTGATCCGCTTCCCAGGAGGCGGTGGTAGCAGTAGTGGTAGAAGTTGCAGGAGGGGTCGTTGGCGCAGAGCCACTAGGAGAACTGGTTGCTGTTAGAGGGTCGCTTTATGGCCATGGAGAGAGGGGCTTGCAAGTGTCAAACTGTCAGAAAGAGGCTTCTATTGCACGCTAATGCTGGATCGACGATAGCACGATCAGGCTTATCCCTTTGCAGCCATGGGAATCGATGAGGTGGGGAGGTCGGAGGTGGGGAGCAACGCTGGACCGGGGGAGGGGGCTTGTAGGGGCGGAGGAGGCAACGGGGGGGAGGGTAGAGGTGGGGGTAGCGCCGGGATCAAGAGAGTGGGGTTGCAGTGGGGAGGGCGACATGTTTTTTATTCCTTAAAAAAAAAAATCCGCGGCTGAGGAAGCCACTGACATATGTCCTATATGTCAACGGCTGCGATCCATTGACATATTCAATATATGTCATCGGATGCTAACTGTCAACGGTTAATGACGGCCACTGACAAACAATAGTCGACAACCAATTTGTCAACGACTTTATCAACGACTAACAATAATCTATGTCAACGATTTTCGATCTTTTGTCAACGGCTATAAGCCACTGATATATGTCCTATTTCTTGTAGTGTGAAATCGATGTTTTAAATGAAATCGATGTTCTAAATGAAATCGAAGGTGAACCGAAATCGATGTTTGAATAAAGTTCATGTTTAAGTGAAATCGATGTTTTGAATGAAATCGATGTTCTGACTGGAATCGATGTTTTGAAAGGAATCGATGTTCTAACAGAAATCGATGTTGTTGTATAGTAATTGATGTGGACATTAAAAATAGTAATCGATGTGGCACTTAGTCAGTAATCGATATGCATTGAACAACAATCGATATAGCTTTTCAGTGCAAATCATGAAATGATAGTGCCATAGTACATTGTATTTACGAGGAAAACATGATATTAAATATACTCATGATATTTAAGTTAATCATGAGTTTTGTTATCACCAAAATAAAGGATAAAATATATGAGTGGTTCAACAATAAATACATACATTTCACCTATAATACCATAAATACCAACACTTGCATCATCTGCACTCTTCCAGTGTGGTTGTCTATTCACCAACATATAGAACACATTCACCAATAAATACTATACATTCACCGATAAATACATACATTTCACGTATAAATGCCATAAACACGAACACTTGCAATCAATGTGCACTCTTCCAGTGTGGTTGTCTATTCACCTACATATAAAGCACATTCACCAATAAATACTACACATTCACCTATAAATACATACATTTCACCTATAAATACCATAAACACAACACTTGTGCAGCTCTATACAATTCTAGTGTGGTTGTTTATTCACCTACATATAGAGAACATTCACCAAAAAAATACTACATACCTATAAATACACATATTTCACCTAGAAATACTATAATCACAAACACTTGCACAGTTCTGTACAATTCCAGTGTGGTTGTTTATTCACTTACATATAGAACACATTCACCAATAAATACTGCATATTCACCTATAAATACTGACATTCCACCTACATCTATTTTAAAGACCTACCGTGTATGAGTCACAGACATTCGTACGAGTAAGTCTTTCTACTATAAGTCATACAAGTAGGTCTATCCAGTACAAGTCATACGAGTAAGTCTATGTAGTATAAGTTACACTTAGTTGCATGTTAGTAAGTGTATTTATTAGAAGTAATGTCTGAGTCATATGTGTAGACTACTGTGTATGAATCACAAACACTCGTACGAGTAAATCTTTCTACTATAAGTCATACGAGTAGGTCTATCCTGTACAAGTCATACGAGTAAGTCTATGTAGCATAAGTTACACTTAGTTGCATGTTAGTATGATTATTTATTAGAAGTCATGTCCGAGTCATATGTGTACACTGCCGTTTATGAGTCACAGACATTCGTACGAGTAAGTCTTTCTACTATAAGTCATACGAGTAGGTCTATCCATTACAAGTCATACGAGTAAGTCAATGTAGTATAAGTTACACTTAGTTGCATGTTAGTAAGATTATTTATTATAAGTAATGTTTGAGTTACACTTAGTCTTCTTCTAGTGTGGTTGCTTATTCACCTACATATAGAACACATCCACTAATAAATACTGAACATTCACGTATAAATAGTTCCCTTTCACCGATAAATTCATTGACTGCCAACATTTGGACAGTTCTGCACACTCACCTAGTGTGGCGGCCTATTCACCTACATATATTGCTGATTCACCTATAAATAATACACATTCACCTATAAATAGTGTCATTGCCCTTACATATACCACAAACACCAATACTTGCACAGATCTGTAGTCACCCAGTATGGTGGCATATTCACCTATATATACATCATATTCACCAATAAATATTGAACATTCACCTATAAATAGTGTCATTTCACCTATAAACTCAGTGAATACCAACACTTGCACAGATCTGTAGTCTTCTAGTGTGGTGGCCTATTCACCTACATATACATCATATTCACCAATAAATACTGAACATTCAGCTATAAATAGTGTCATTTCACCTATAAACTTAGTGAATACCAACACTTGCACAGATCTGTAGTCCCCCATTATGGTGGACTATTCACCTACATATACATCATATTCACCAATAAATACTTAACATTCACCTATAAATAGTGTCATTTCACCTATAAACTCAGTGAATACCAACACTTGCACAGATTTGTTGTCACTCAGTATGGTGGCCTATTCACTTACATATACGTCATATTCACCAATAAATAATGAGCATTCACCTATAAATAGTGTCATTTCATCTATAAACTCAGTGAATACCAACACTTGCACAGATCTGTAGTCTTTCAGTGTGGTGGCCTATTCACCTACATATACATCATATTCACCAATAAATATTGAACATTCACCTATAAATAGTGTTGTTTCACTTATAAACTCAGTGAATACCAACACTTGCACACATCTGAGCTCTTCTTCCAGTGTGGTTGCTTATTCACCTACATATACATCATATCACCAATAAATACTGAACATTCACCTATAAATAGTGCCCTTTCATCTATATATTCATTGACTGCCAACACTTGGATAGTTCTGCACACTCACTTACTGTAGCGGCCTATTCACCTACATATACTACTGATTCACCTATAAATAGTGTCCTTGCCCTTACATATTCCTAAATACCAACACTTGCACAGATCTGTGGTCACCCAGTATGGTGGCCTATTCACCTACATATACATCATATTCACCAATAAATACTGAACATTCACCTTTAAATAGTGCCCTTTCACCTATAAACTCAGTGAATACCAACACTTGCACAGATCTTTAGTCTTCCAGTGTGGTGGCCTATTCACCTACATATACATCATATGCATCAAGAAATACTGAACATTCACCTATAAATAGTGTCATTTCACCTATAAACTCAGTGAATACCAACACTTGCACAGATCTATAGTCACCCAGTATGGTGGCCTATTCACCTACATATACGTCATATTCACGAATAAATACTGAACATTCACTTATAAATAGTGTCATTTCACCTATAAACTTAGTGAATACCAACACTTGCACATATCTGTAGTCTTCCAGTGTGGTGACCTATTTATCTACATATACATCATATTCATCAATAAATACTAAACATTCACCTATAAATACTGTCATTTCACCTATAAACTCAGTGAATACCAACACTTGTACAAATCTGTAGTTGTAACGTCGCGAGCTTTTCGGATCCTTACGGATCATGTGTGTATTGGTTGTGGTGGCCATTGTGAGGCAAGTGTGGTTTAGACGTGTGGTGTGTGCAGGTGCAGTACAGGTTTGGTCCTGAGATAAGTTAGAACCTGCTGTAGTTGATAGGGAGTTGACGGCCAGGTGTGGACGATGACTGTCTCGGCGTCTATCAAAGGTGACGCCAACCCTATGAACTTAACGGCAGGCTATGTGGACGTTCATGATGGCAGTTTCCCTAAACGGCATTAGGGTTGACGTCAACCTGTGCGACCTACAGAATATAGGTCTGCCCGAGGACAGTTCCCTCAGCTCATTCTCCCTCTCCCTTGCCCTATTTTCATGCCCCTTGCTTCCCCACTACTTCCAACAGTTGTAAAAGGTTAGTTGGAGGATCGTGGAACATGAGGTGGTGAAGAATCGGCCAAGGAAATGCCGGAGCGAGGTGTAATCGCTGTAGGAGCTCGCGGAGGGTTTGGTGTGAAGCAGGAGAATTTAGGAGGTTTAAGCGTATATTGAGGTAGGGAATGATCCCTTTAGTCCCTATAGGTTGTGATAACGCATCTGGAACGTATGAATTTGCAGGTTAATTGTGTTTTGGGTAATGGTACTTCATGCGGGGTTGATGGGTGGTTTGACCAATTTAAAACAAGGAAACATGTTGTTTCGAGTTAATTAGGATTCATGCAAGTTAGAGGAAGTGATTCCTCATGTTTTCTGTTAAATTAGGGCTGGGAATACCTGAGGTATCAGCCCAGGGTTTATGTGAAGTTGATGGCCGAAGATCTTGGCGTCAACATCGATTGACGCCAGGTTCTTCAGTTGGGAGCTTAACGACTATATACCTTGCCGTTTATATCCCATTGACGGCAGTCGATGTTGCTGCCAGCAGGTTTTTATGAAATATTGTTATATCAGATATTTAATGTTATCGAGCGGTGCAACGATAATTGTGGTGCACCTAGTGCTCGTGGTTTCAGAGACTAGCGTATTGGGTATGCAGTTGGCTGGTTCTTTACGTGTTTGTGTGGTGTTCACGTGTAGTGGATTACTAGTGCACGCGGTTTACATGAGTCTTCACGTGGTTTGTGTGTGACGTGCACGTGGTTTTGTGTACGTGGCAAGTAGTACGATGCCGTGGTTACCTCCAGTTGGGTGCCCAGGTTCTCTATGAGCCAGGCTATTAGCTCGGGGCTTTGTCCCGGTACTTGTTGTTGTACCGTCGAGGTCTGTGTCGTCTGACCTGGACACCCTCACTCCTGTGTTTGAGTTGTACGTCCGGCTGAGGGAAAGACGACAGTGGGACAGTGACTACCGTACTTGTCTTTTAGTCACTTGTAGCGCGCTCGTAGTTGGGGGTACGGACACCAGTAGTCGACACTGGTCCCTAGCTAGTCCTTTTCCAGTGCCTCACTCTAGAGGGCCCAGGCCAGGGTTTCCAGAGGTGCCAGGCATGGGCCTGCGACCGTGTGGTCTGCAGGTGGTGTTGTTTAGTTGGTCTCCATAGTTACTTGACCTTTTCACGTGGAGCGGCAGCTGGACCTTTTGTTCGTGGCTGCAAGACTGAGAGGTAGAGACCTGTGTTAGCTTGTCTGAGTCAGTCTCTGGTGTCGCGAACCATTCACGTGGCTCGTGTTGGCTGTCTCTACTTTAGCTCGTACAACTGTATGATTTGCCGTTTAATTATTACAGTTGTTTTCGTAGTCGGCAGACGGTGAGTACTTTTACAGCTTTCATATCCTACTTAGCTGTTCTATAAATTATTGGTACTATTTACTACTTTTGTACTTGTGCTTTTGGTTTGCTCGATTTTGGGGGAGTTCCCTACTGAGCCAGTGACTAGCGAGGCTCACCCCTACCCCCACAGGTGAGAGGGAGGAGGATGTTTCTCGACCGTCGTCTAGTTCAGAGCCGCGTCGTAGAGGTGCAGGGTCAGTACCTCCAGCAGTGTAGTCTCAGTAGTGCAGTGTAGCAGTAATAATGTAGCTAGTTGTTTACTTTCTTCAGTTGTACCTTGGGGTATGCCCCAGGCTCTTGTACTTTCTATCAATTTTGTGGAAATATGGCTATGTAAACTTGTGAAATATATATATGAAATGGTGTGTTCCTTTGTGTTTACACGGACTATGGTTTGGTATCCCTTGCGAGGCTTCGGCCCGTTCGCGGGAGGCGGACTCGGATCAAGTACGTTATCGGTTTAACGGGCTTGGCCGAGGCGTTCCTCCACAGTTGGTATCAGAGCAAGGTCCGTGTTAATATAAGGGAACTAGAAAGATACATAGCCTTATTTCGGTCTTTGTACACTGCTGGTAGGGGCCTTGGTTTCTGATAATTTGTTGTTTTGATTTTTGTTTGATGTTTTGTTTATGTAGAAATTTGAAATGGCTGATAGAAGAGATTGGGGTGGTGGAGGAGATGATCCAGAGGAGAGCACTCAACGTATGATAGAGAGGATTTGGGAGAGCCTCACTGATATTCAAAGGAGGATGGATCAGCAGGCGCCGGTACCACCGGTTGCAGTGCCACCTGGGGATGGAGAGACTGTACCTATAGCTCTAGTTCCGCCAGGAGTAGAGGTGCCTTTCGCAGCACCTGTGCCACCACCACCACCAGTGTTATTAGCAGAAGAACCAGTGATGCAAGTTGAGAAATTTCTGAGATTGTAGCCGCCTACTTACTCAGGAGGGCCGAATCCAGATACAGCGGAACATTGGGTCCATGAGATTGAAAGAGTCTTTGCGACCATGAGATGTCCGGCAACAGATAAAGTTGTGCTAGCTGCCTATCTATTGAGGGGTTTTGCATTGGAATGGTGGCGATTAAAGATGCAGACCACCTTCGCAGGCAGGACAGAAGAGGCTATCACTTGGTCGAAATTTCTTGATGTATTTAACGATACATTCTTTCCGATTCAAGTGCAGCAAGTGAAGAGAGAGCAGTTTCGGACACTCCAGCAAGGTAACTCTTCAGTTTTAGAGTACCAGATGCGATTTATGGCGCTTAGCTGATATGCGCCTTATGTAGTATCAGATAATAATATGATGGTTGAGTATTTCATTAGAGGTTTGAGAGTAGGGTTGCAGGATGCAATAGTACCTCTCATGTGTAAGACAGTGGAAGAAGCAGCCCAGAGGGCAACTACGTTGGAGAGGTCTATTCGGACTCATCAGGTGGGCGAGTCAGGCTCAGGTAGTTTTCGGCTACTGCAGCAGTCAGTGGGTGCGAGTAAGGGTAAAGCACCAGCAGGACCTTCTTCATCAGGCTCTGGTAAATGGGGTCAGAAATTAAAGCAAGCATTTAAAGGTAAAGGAAAAGGATGGGGAGGTCGATAGCAATTCAGAAAGGTCATGGTAGACCAGAGGTGGAGGAGTCACAACAGAGTATTGCCAGGCAGCCCATTATTCCACCAGGGTATAAATGCTATAGTTGCAATCAGCCGAGGCATTTGATTCGTAATTGCCCCTATCCGAGAGAATATGGGTATGGAAGAGGTGTGCAGCAGCAGCAGCCACAGGCAGGTCGTAGCAGAGGAGCACCGCAGCAGCAAGGAAGGGTCCGGGTTATGGCTATCACCCGAGCCCAGGCGGAGGCATCGAATATGATAGAAGGTACCTTACCTCTTTATGACTATTCAGCAAGAGTTGTATTTGATTCGAGTGCTTCTCATTCTTTCATTTCCGAAGAATTTCTGGATTGCATGACTCATTCTTTAGAGGAAAAGCCTTGTGAGTTAGTAGTGGAGGTTCCCTCGGGTGAGTTCCTGCTCACTTCGAGCTATATAGATGAAGCTCCTGTTATGATTGAAGGGAACCAGATGTCGAGTCGGTTGTATGCCCTGCAGTTGACAGATTATGATATTATTTTGGGTATGGATTAGCTTGAGACTTATGGAGCAATGTTAGATTGCAGAAAGAAAAAGATCAGGTTTTGTCATCCTAATGGTGCAATATTTGAATATCAATGTATGCCTTTTTATACCTCTAAGTTTCTAATTCTGCAATTAGAGCTAGAAAGTTGATAAATGCTGGATGTGTGGCTTATTTAGCCTCGGTAAGTCTGGTAGAAGCTAGACAGTCAGTGGAAGCAGTTCCCGTGGTTAGGGAATTTGCCGATGTTTTTTCTGAAGATTTGCCTGGTTTAGCTCCACATAGAGAGGTGGACTTTACCATTGAGTTGCTGCTAGGTACCATGCCGATTTCTAAAGCCCCATATCGGATGGCACCAGCAGAACTTAAAGAATTGAAAAAGCAATTAGAAGAGCTGTTGCAAAAAGGATTTATTAGACCGAGTCATTCCCCGTGGGGAGCACCGGTGTTATTTGTGAAAAAGAAAGATGGAAGTTTTCGTATGTGTATTGATTATAGAAAGTTGAATGATGTGACCATTAAGAATAAGTACCTGTTACCAAGAATAGATGATCTGTTTGATCAGTTGCAATCAGCAAAGGTATTTTCTAAAATTGATTTGAGGTCCGGGTACCATCAGTTGAGAATTAAAGAGGAGGATATAGATAAAACAACTTTCAGAACTAGATATGGTCACTATGAATTTGTGGTTATGTCATTTGGGCTGACCAATGCTCCTGCAGGTTTTATGGATCTAATGAATAGATTTTTTCATCCATATTTGGACCAATTCATTGTGGTCTTTATTGATGATATTCTGATTTATTCAGCATCTGAAGAGGAGCATGCAGCTCATTTGAGGTTTACTCTGCAGTTGTTAAGGGATAATCAATTGTTTTCTAAATTCAGTAAGTGTGAATTTTGGTTGAAAGAAATTCAATTCCTGGGTCATATTATCTCAGCTAAAGGAGTAGCAGTGGACCCAAGTAAAGTGGAAGCAATGATGAAATGGGAAGTGCCTAGAACAATTACTAAGATTAGAAGTTTTCTGGGATTGGCAGGTTATTATAGGCGCTTTATACAAGATCTTTCTAAGATTGCGGCACCTATGACCAAATTGACCAGGAAAGGTGTGCCATTTGTGTGGTCCGGTGAATGTCAGAAAAGTTTTATGGAATTGAAGAAAAGACTTACAACAGCACCCATATTGACATTACCGGCAGGAAGTGGTGGTTTTGTGGTATATGCAGATGCTTCAAGAAGAGGACTTGGTGCAGTGCTTATGCAGCATGGCAAAGTGATAGCTTATGCGTCCAGGCAATTGAAGCCAGCAGAAGAAAATTACCCCACTCATGATTTGGAATTGGCAGCAATTGTATTTGCTTTGAAAATGTGGAGGCATTATTTGTATGGCGAGAGATTTGAGATCTTTACAGATCATAAAAGCTGAAGTATATCTTCTCGCAGAAGGATTTAAATCTTCGTCAGCGCAGATGGATTAAATATTTAAAGGATTATGATTTCAGTTGGCTTACCATCTGGGTAAGGCCAATGTTGTAGCAGATGCCTTGAGCAGAAAGGCATATATAAATCTGATGATGATCAAAGAATGGAAGCTGTATGAAGAGATAGTGGAGAACTCCTTGTATGTGCCCAGTAGTCAGCGACGGGCAGTACTAGCTGCTAGTGCTGTAGAGCCGTCCTTGTATTGGCAGATTGTTGAGGCTTAGAGAGCAGATGTAAGTTTAGCTGAAATTGTAAAAATGGAAGAAGTTACCATTGATGATAATTGTGTGATTAGGCTCATAGGCTGGTTGTTTGTTCCAGCTGAAAGATAGGTGAAGCAGCGAGTGTTGGAAGAGGCTCATAAATCCAGGTACACTATCCATCCGGGTAGTACTAAAATGTACCACGATTTGAGGAAGCATTTCTGGTGGCCTCATATGAAAAAGGAAATAGCGGAATTTGTTGCAAGATGTGCTATCTGTTAACAATTAAAGCAGAACATCAGACGCCTGGAGGTTTATTGCAACCGTTGCCCATTCCACAGTGGAAATGGGATGACATTGCTATGGACTTTGTGGCAGGTTTACCAAGATTAGGTTCCGAACATAATGGAATATGGGTATTTGTTGACAGATTAACTAAGGCGTGCAGATTAGTGGCAGTAAGTATGTCTTGGACAGTGGATAAATTAGCAAAAGTTTATGTTAAAAGAAGTTCCATTGCATGGTATTCCGAAGACTATTGTGTCTGACAGAGATCCAAGATTTACTTATGGGTTGGAGAAGTTTGCAAAAGTAATTGGTACTGAGCTGAGATATAGCTCTGCTTATCATCCCCAGACAGATGGTCAGACAGAGAGGACTATCCAGACGATTGAAATATGTTATGGGCTTGTTGTTAGTTTGGGGAGGTAACTGGGAGCATCATTTGGGAATAGTTGAGTTTGCCTATAATAATAGTTATCATACCAGTCTTGGGATGGCACCGTATGAAGCTTTATATGGAAGGCCATGTAGAACCCTATTGAACTGGCATGAAGTGGGAGAAAGGCAATTAGTGGGTCCTGAATTGATTCAGCAAACCACAGAAATAGTGAAGCTTATTAAGGAAAAATTGCAGACAGCTCAAAGTAGACAAAAGAGTTATGCAGATAACCGGAGGAGACCACTTCAGTTTGAAGTGGGAGATTTTGTTTTCTTCAGAGTTTTCCCCGAGTAAAGGTATTATGAGATTTGACAAGACTAGAAAATTGAGCACAAGGTATGTGGGACCGTTCCAGGTAATTGAAAGAATTGGGGAAACAGCTTATAGACTGGATTTGCCAGCAGATTTTGCGGATGTCCATGATATATTTCATGCCTCTATGTTAAGAAAATGCATTGAAGATCCAGCTCAAATAATCAGTTATCAAGGTGGTGACCTGAGGCTGGATATGACTATGCCAGAGTATCCGGTGCAGATCACGGATCGAAAGATAAAGAAGTTGAGAAATAAAGAAATCAAACTAGTTAAAGTGCGATGGAAAAATAGGTTGGGTGGTGAGGATACCTGGGAGTTAGCTGAGGAGATGGCTAAGGGGTATCCCTATCTATTTGAATAAGGTTTTGTATTTCTTTTTTTTAGATGATAGTACTTGTAAAAATGTGTATATTTAAGTTGTTGGTATTTGAGTTGTGTTATGAATTTCGAGGTCGAAATTTTCTTTTTAGATGATAGTAATGTAACGTCGCGTGCTTTTCGGATCCTTATGGATCATGTGTGTATTGGTTGTGGTGGCCATTGTGAGGCCAGTGTGGTTTGGACGTGTGGTGTGTGCAGGTGCGGTACAGGTTTGGTCCTGAGATAAGTTAGAACCTGCTGTAGTTGATAGGGAGTTGATGGCCAGGTGTGGACGTTGACTGTCTTGGCGTCCATCGAAGGTGACGCCAACCCTATGAACTTAACGGCAGGCTATGTGGACGTTCATGGTGGCGGTTTCCCTAAACGGCATTAGGGTTGACGCCAACCTGTGCGACCTGCAGAATGTAGGTCTGCCGAGGACAATTCCCTCAGCTCATTCTCCCTCTCCCTTGCCCTGTTATCATGCCCCTTACTTCCCCACTACTTCCAACAGTTGTAAAAGGTTAGTTGGAGGATCGTGGAACGTGAGGTGGTGATGAATCGGCCAAGGAAATGCCGGAGTGAGGTGTAATCGCCGTAGGAGCTCGCGGAGGGTTTGGTGTGAAGCAGGAGAATTTAGGATGTTTAAGCGTATATTGAGGTAGGGAACGATCCCTTTAGTCCCTATAGGTTGTGATAACGCATCTGGAACGCATGAATTTGCAAGTTAATTGTGTTTTTGGGTAATGGTACTTCATGCGGGGTTGATGGGTGGTTTGACCAATTTAACAAAGGAAACATGTTGTTTCGAGTTAATTAGGATTCATGCAAGTTAGAGGAAGTGATTCCTCATATTTTTCTGTTAAATTTAGGGCTGGGAATACCTGAGGTATCAGCCCAGGGTTTCTGTGAAGTTGATGGCCGAAGATCTTGGCGTCAACATCGATTGATGCCAGGTTCTTCAGCTGGGAGCTTAACGACTATATACCTTGCCGTTTATATCCCATTGACGGCAGTCGATGTTGCCGCCAGCATGTTTTTATGAAAATATTGTTATATCAGAATTTAATGTTATCGAGCGGTGCAACGATAATTGTGGTGCACCTAGTGCTCGTGGTTTCTGAGACTAACGTACTGGGTATGCAGTTGGCTGGTTCTTTACGTGTTTGTGTGGTGTTCACGTGTAGTGGATTACTAGTGCACGCAGTTTATGTGAGTCTTCACGTGGTTTGTGTGTGACGTGTCGGGTTTCGTAAGAGCGCAGCGGAAACGCGAATCCCTCAGATAGATATCGTTGCCGGCCGTCAGAATCGAACTAAATCGGTAAACCATGCACAGGCAGATCTCATCTTTACCTTTGCGGGGTTGCGTAACTCCCGAATCCGGGGAGGAGGTGGCGCAGGAGGCGCCGGTGCTTCAAGCCGTTCAAGTGTCCGGCCTCTAGACGTATCCACGCGAGCTCGGACGCAGACGGGATCTCCTCGTTCTCCACGCGTCTCTCGGATCTCAGCTCCACCATGTGCAGGAGAGAGGAGAGAGAGGATGGGGGGCGCCCTGGGAGAGAGAGGGAGGGGGGGCAGCCAGGGTTAAGCCTGGAGCTTGGCCCAGGGTTTAAACTCTCAGTGTATATTATAGACACCGCGGTTTTCACAAAAACCTAGTCATTGTCTATAAAGAACACCTTGCCCAGTCTGCTCGGAACTCTTATGCGTGTGACCTCTAGGCCCAACTGCTAGTCCAGTTTTCAGCCCATTAAGCTCAATAACTCTTTATTGACTTATGGTAATTAATTAACATCTCATATTAATTAATCACACAATCAATTATCGTCTCACGATAATTTACGGGCTTCCAATCAAGTTGGGTGCCAAGCAACACCACTTGATCCTGGAAAGCATTGGGGTTCAGCAACCCAATCAAGGAACCTTTGTGTCATCAGTTACCACGTGACTATAATCCTTCGCTCGTACAATGCTCCCGAGTGCACTTAGGGTATGGTCAACTGTCAAACCTAATGTGTGTACTCACTTGGTTTAGATGCCACATAACTATATCAGAAAACTCTTTTCTGATAAGTAGTCTTGCCCTGGCCAGGGACTATCAGGCATCCTTCCCTAGAGCATTCACTCTCCTATTACCGAGAGCGAGCGATCCCATATTGACCATACAATCACCTTCGAGGGTATTCCGCTAGATCCGATCACTTAACTGATTAAGACCTCATGGCTAGAGATCTATAAGTCAAGGTCAAAACCTAGAAGTCCACCAACAAGGTGTCCTTGGTGTCTCAGGTCTAAGGACCAATCACGCCACTGTGACAATGAATCTAGCTGGTTGACAGTTAGGTAACATTACCATCCAGCGATTCATAACGGATCAGTTCAGTGAACTCATTCTCCAATGAGCACCTACAGATTCACCTTAGTGTCTCCATACAAGTGACTATGAGACCAGTCACCCTCATCATATGAGCAGGTGCAACGTACTAGTTTAACCGGATATCCGATGTCCTTCTCGGATTTCCTCCGACTAGGACAATTACGAATATACGTTTAAAGAACATTAATCTCATTGTTATGATCTCATCATAATTAATATCCATTGCGCATATTCATGGACTTCATAATGAAACGTTAAACGAATTACACAGAATGAATATAAAAGCCTTATTATTATTATCAAAGAACAAGATTGCACAAGTTATGATTGGCTTGAGGACATCCATAACTAACAATCTCCCACTTGGACTAAAGCCAATCACCTTTATGTCTTAAACCCATAGACTCTAGGTGGCGCTCAAACACAATTTGAGACAGAGGCTTCGTCAATGGATCTGCAATGTGTCGACTGAAGGAACTCTTTCCACCAGTACATCTCTCTAGTGATTATCTCCTGATCAGGTGAAATCGCCTCAGAATGTGCTTCAACTTCTGATGAGACCGCGGCTCTTTCGCTTGCGCAATGTCCCCATTGTTGTCACACAGCAATGGGATTGGATCAGAGTCACCTGGCACCACACCAAGGTCGGTGATGAACTTCTTCATCCACACTGCCTCCTTGGAGGCTTCAGCTGCAGCAATGTACTCAGCTTCTGTCGTCGAGTCTGCAGTGGTTTCTTACTTAGAACTCTTCCAGCTCACTGCACCCCCGTTCAAAGTGAACACAAATCCAGATGTAGACTTGCTATCATCTGGATCCGACTGGAAACTCGAGTCAGTATATGCCCGGAGTTTCAAGTCCCCTCCTCCATAGACCAGAAATATATCCTTAGTCCTTCTCAAGTACTTAAGGATACATTTCACAGCCATCCAGGTGTTTCACCTGGATTTGCCTGATATCTGCTCGTAACACTTAGAGCAAATGCCACATCAGGCCTTGTACATATCATGGCATACATGATAGACCCTATAGCCGAGGCATAGGGGACTCTATCCATGGCTGCCCTCTCTTCAGGAGTCTTAGGAGACTGCTCCTTAGAGAGAGTAATCCCATGTCTCATAGGTATGAGACCTCTCTTGGAATTTTCATGCCAAACCTTTGACAATGGTATCTATGTACATGGATTGGGTCAAGCCAAGCATCCTCTTAGATCTGTCTCTATAGATACGTATTCCCAATACGTAGGATGCTTCTCCCAAATCCTTCATGGAGAAGTTCTTTGACAGCCAAACTTTTACTGATGATAACATCCTACATCATTCCCAATGAGTAAGATGTCATCAACGTAAAGTACGAGAAAAGTGATAGCACTCCCATTGACTTTCTTATACACACATGGTTCATCTTCATTCTTATGAAGTCATAAGATTTAATAGCCTCATCAAACCTTATGTTCCAACTACGAGAAGCTTGCTTCAATCCATAGATGGATCTTTGAAGCTTGCATACTTTGTCTGGACACTCTTTGGATGTAAACCCTCAGGTTGTATCATATACACTTCCTCCTCAATGTTTCCATTAAGGAAAGCGGTTTTTACATCCATCTGCCAGATCTCGTAATCAAAGTATGCAGCAATGGCAAGAAGAATTCTGATCGACTTTATCATGGCAACTGGTGAGAAAGTTTCGTCATAGTCAATTCCTTGCCTTTGACGATACCCCTTGCCACCAACCTTGCTTATAAGTGTCGATCTGTCCATCTGCACCGATCTTTCTCTTAAAGATCCACTTGCACCCAATAGGTCCAATACCTCGGGCAAGTCTACCAAGTTCCAAACTTGGTTGGTGTACATGGACTGCATCTCAGAATTCATGGCATCTCGCCATTTCCCTGACTGAGGACAATCAACAGCCTCTTGATAGGTCTTTGGATCACCATCCTCATCAAAAGACATGCCTTCACTGATATGTCCAACATATCTTTCAGGCTATCTAGGTACTCTACCAGACCTACGCTGAATGTGTGTATAATCTGAACAGGTTCCGGAACCGATGTCTCACCAGTGGACTTTGCACAATTTGTGGATCTAGAACCTCTTCTAGATCTATTTACTCCCTGCTCTTGGGAAAGGTATTCCTCTTCCAAGAAGACAGCTCTCCTGGCAACAAACACTCTTTGTTCACCAGGATGGTAAAAGTACCCAAATGTTTCTTTGGGTACCAACAAATCTGCACTTATCGGTTCTAGATTCCAGTTTATCTGGGATGTCTCCTCACGTGGGCAGGACAGCCCCAGATTTTAACATGTTTAAAATCAGGCTTTCTACCCTTCCATATCTCATATGGAGTAGAAGACACAGATTTACTGGGAACCCTGTTCAGTAGATATGCTGCTGACTCTAGCGCATATCCCATAAGGAAACTGGTAACTGTGAACGGCTCATCATGGATCGCACCATGTCCAACAAGGTACGATTTCTCCTTCCGATACACCATTCATCTGTGGTGTATAGGGAGGAGTCCATTGAGAAAGGATACCATTGTCCTTTAAGAATTGTGTGAACTCTGTACTTAAGTATTCACCTCCTCGGTCTGACGTAGGATTTTAATACTCTTTCCAGTTTGCTTCTCAACTTCATTCTTAAATCTTGGAATTTCCCAAAGGCTTCAGATTTGTACTTCATTAAGTAAATAAATCCGAACCTTGAGTAGTCATCCGTGAATGTAATGAAGTATGAGTAGCCACCCTTGGCTTGGGTAGACATTGGACCACATACATCGAATGTATTAGTTCCAATATGTCCTTGGCTCTATCTCCATGTCCACTAAATGGAGATTTGGTCAACTTACCCATTAAACAGGATTCGCAAGTTGCATATGATTCATAATCAAATGGATCCAAGTATCCATTCTTATGCAACTTTTGAAGCCTATTCTCACCAATGTGACCAAGCCTACAATGCCACAAGTAGGCAGTGTTCACCACTATTCTTACTCTCTTAGGAGAAACATCAACGTGGAGATTATCAAGAAACATCAAGTAGATACAAACCATTCACCAAATTTGCTAAAGCAACTAGTTTATTTCTCAAATAAACTGAACAACTATTGTTCTCAATGGTAAACTGTATCCAACTCTGTCTAAACAAGAAACAGAAATAATGTTCTTAATGATGCTAGGCACAAATAGCAATCATCTAATAAAAGTAAATCTCCTGAGGGTAACTTGAGTTTCACTGTCCCACAGTGTGTGCACCAACACTTGTGCCGTTTCCAAGCCTCAAGTTCACCTCGCCCTTGCTCAGCTTCCTTCTACTTGTCAGCACCTGCACATCATTGCAAATATGAGAAGCACATCCAGTGTCCAAAACCCAAGATGTAGAATCTCTAATAGACAAGTGAAGATCTATCATATAGATACCTGAAGCTTCGCCAAGCTTATGCTTCTCCTGAGCTTCATTGCAAGGTAATCCTTGCAATTTCTTTTCCAGTGCCCTTTTTCTTGCAGTGGAAGCACTCGCCCTTTTCTTCTCCTTTGCCTGTGTCCTTCTTTTGTTTCTGCTTGGACTACTTCTTAGCATTGCCTTTCTTAAAGGCTTGCCCTGCTCTCCTCTCTTGTTGGACTTTCCAACCATGAGAACAGTGGGCTTTTCCTTCTTAAGGTTGCCCTCAGCAGTCTTTAGCATGTTGAGCATCTCAGCTAAACTCACCTCAATCTTGTTCATGTGAAGTTCACAATAAACTGGGAATATGAATCTGGAAGTGACTGGAGAATGAGGTCCGTGCTTAGTTCCTTGTCAAGAGGAAAACCAAGCCCCTCGAGCCTCTCAATCCACTCTATCATCTTCAGCACATGAGTCTATACTGAAGACCCCTCTGCCATGCGAGCTCTGAACAGGGCCTTGGATATCTCATATCTCTCCACCTGCTCTGCTCTTCAAAGAGCTCTTGCAAGTGCTGCATGATGGATCTAGCATCCATGTTCTCATGCTGCCTTTGCAACTCATTGCTCATTGAGGCAAGCATGTAGCATTGGGCCAGAGTGGAATCCTCCTTCCACTTCGCAAACTCAAGCGTTCCCCTTCAGGTGCATCAAGGGGTGGTTCAGCTGGGATCTCCCCTTCCAGGACATAGGAAATGCGCTCAGACCTGAGGACAATCTTCAGGTTTCTGAGCCAATCCGAGTAGTTCGGGCCTGTCAATCTATTGGCATCCAGTATGCCACGGAGTCGGTTACCTGACGACATTTTTGCCTATAAAGGAAATGTAAAGACAATTAGCAGATGCTCATAATAATAATTAAATCTAGATTAAGACTTTAATCAAGATTAGCTCCCACTATTTTCCGGCAGACTGTATAACCCTCAGATATACAGAATGGGAGACACCGACGGTCTCCTAGTGGGGATCGGAATCTCACAGACTCATAGCATGATCTTGTGGATAGCACACAAACCATACTATGATCTGAAAGCGGTCAACCCTTGACACTTGCAACTCTTGCAATATCCGATCTTATTTTGGCCCCTGAATTTTAATGACCTTGTGGATAGCACAACAAGTCATTAAATCCAGTCTAAGCAATACCATCATTACGTAACGAGCATAGATTTGGATGTAGCCCTTGTGGATAGCACAACAAGGCTATACTGGTCCTCTACCCCGTTTAAGGCATCATCATGCCATAGTTTTAGTCTGTCATTAGACTTGACAAGCCTTGTGGATAGCACAACAAACTTGCCCGATCTAATGGCAATCCTAAAACTATAATGATGGAGGGCCACGTAATTCATTCTAAATGATTACGCTACGGCTTAAAGTTTGAACGAGGAGGGATTTTGACATATTTTATCTTGGTCTCTATATCTGCGTGCTATTGATATATAGAATTTGGAATATCATATATTTAATTATAATATCATAGCACATTCCACACATATCAAATATATGAAGAAAAATGATGGATGATCATGGACTTTAACCTAGAGTGGCATTACCAGAGCCAGTTGGTAATCCCAAATATGGTGAACAAATGGAAGCCCCGCATCTGATGCTTTAGCTTGATGTAACTTATCTCCATGAAGGTCCTGCATGGTACTCTCCTCCATCTCCGCCAATCCGCTTCTTATAATTACAAGTAATATTTAAATTGGGCTCGCAGGCCATAAATGTACATCAGATAATAATAAGAAACCTTGAACAAGTCAAGGGGAGTACATAACAAGAGGGAGATAGAATGTACAACCCGGATTTAATAGAGGAGAGAGGGAGGCACCAGTCCTCATAAATTACATCATTTGCCATTAACCATAACATTCATCACATGATTCTAAGTCCATGACCATCCATCCACATACATCACATGCATCAACAAGCAATTATCACATAATTACTTCTGAAATATTTTACTTCAAAAATATAATAATTATACTTTGAAAACATTTAACTAAACAATTTAGCTAACATGGATATCATCTAATCAACATTAGATAAAACGCCATTCAGCGTTACTGCATGAAGTCGCCAAGATGTACAGTTAATAATTTAAAAATCACATTTCTAAATCAATTAACATGCTTTAACTAGATAGTAGGAATAACTAAAACAATTTTAGATTTTTTTAAACTAATTAAGCATTGGGTCAAACAACTGAAAATTAATTTACAGAGATCTAAACACCTTTAAAAACTCTCAAAATAATTTTCAGAATTTTCTGGGATTTTAAAACCTGTTTAAATGTTTTAACAATTTAAAACAATTTAAAACAATTTTTTAAAAATTAAAAAGGGGAAGGGGGGGGGACCGGATCCGGTCCAACCGAATCCGGTGGGGCGCGCGGGCCACCCGCGCGGGTGGCCGAGCCCCGCCCTGGGTCCGGGTAAGTCACCGGACCCAGGCCCGCGGGGGCGACCCGCGGGGTCGCCCCCTCCGCCCGCTAGGGCGCGCCCGTGGGCGAGCCCTAGGGCGCCGCCGCCCTGGTTCGCAGGCCGCGGCGGAGGGGGGGGGCACCGCGTTGCCCCGGGCGGCCGCGGACGGCGCCGCCGGCGCCGGACCTCGCCGCCCTTCTCCCTGGGCACCCAGAAAACCCCCAAAAAAAACCCTATAAACCTGCAAATTGCCACTTCTTGGACTGTCCAAGAAGCTATAACCAGTGCGACGGCGGCACTTTGCAGGCGCCCGTACGACCTCCACGGTGGCCAAACGATGGCACGAGGGGTTCTCCGCGAAGCCTTTGGTACCAGGAACACCTTCCACGTACCAAGCGGCAAGTGCACATCTCATGTGCGACCCACGAACACTTCAAACATGGCGACTTATGCATAACGTGAATCGACAAAAACGCATGAAATATCATACACAAGATGCCGATTCCGAACGTACCAGCAACCTGCTCTGATACCACTGTCGGGTTTCGTACAGAGCGCAGCGGAAACGCGAATCCCTCAGATAGATATCGTTGCCGGCCATTGGAATCGAACTAAATCGGTAAACCACGCACAGGCAGATCTCATCTTTACCTTTGCGGGGTTGTGTAACTCCCGAATCCGGGGAGGAGGTGGCGCAGGAGGCGCCGGTGCTTCAAGCCGTTCAAGTGTCCGGCCTCTAGACGTATCCACGCGAGCTCTGGATGCAGACGGGATCTCCTCGTTCTCCACGCGTCTCTCGGATCTCAGCTCCACCATGTGTAGGAGAGAGGAGAGAGAGGATGGGGGGCGCCCTGGGAGAGAGAGAGGAGGGGGCGGCCAGGGTTAAGCCTGGAGCTTGGCCCAGGGTTTAACTCTCAGCGTATATTTATAGACACCGCGATTTTTCACAAAAACCCAGTCATTGTCTATAAAGAACACCTTGCCCAGTCTGCTCGAAACTCTTATGCGTGTGACCCTCTAGGCCCAACTGCTAGTCCAGTTTTCAGCCCATTAAGCTCAATAACTCTTTATTGACTTATGGTAATTAATTACATCTCATTTAATTAATCACACAATCAATTATCGTCTCACGATAATTACCGGCTTCCAATCAAGTTGGGTGCCAAGCAACACCACTTGATCCTGGAAAGCATTGGGGTTCACCAACCCATCAAGGAACCTTTGTGTCATCAGTTACCACGTGACTATAATCCTTCGCTCGTACAATGCTCCCGAGTGCACTTAGGGTATGGTCAACTGTCAACCCTAATGTGTGTACTCACTTGGTTTAAATGCCGCATAACTATATCAGAAAACTCCTTTTCTGATAAGTAGTCTTGCCCTGGCCAGGGACTATCAGGCATCCTTCCCTAGAGCATTCACTCTCCTATTACCGAGAGCGAGCGATCCCATATTGACCATACAATCACCTTCGAGGGTATTCCGCTAGATCCGATCACTTAGCTGATTAAGACCTCATGGCTAGAGATCTATAAGTCAAGGTCAAAACCTAGAAGTCCACCAACAAGGTGTCCTTGGTGTCTCAGGTCTAAGGACCAATCACGCCACTGTGACAATGAATCTAGCTGGTTGACAGTTAGGTAACATTACCATCCAGCGATTCATAACGGATCAGTTCAGTGAACTCATTCTCCAATGAGCACCTACAGATTCACCTTAGTGTCTCCACACAAGTGACTATGAGACCAGTTACCCTCATCATATGAGCAGGTGCAACCTGTACTAGTCTAACCGGATATCCGATGTCCTTCTCGGATATCCTCCGACTAGGAACAATTAAGAATATACGTTTAAAGGACATTAATCTCATTGTTATGATCTCATCATAATTAATATCCATTGTGCATATTCATGGACTTCATAATGAAACGTTAAACGAATTACACAATGAATATAAAAGCCTTATTATTATTATCAAAGAACAAGATTGCACAAGTTATGATTGGCTTGAGGACATCCATAACTAACATGACGTGCATGTGGTTTTGTGTATGTGGCAAGTAGTACGACGCCTACCGTGGTTACCTCTCCAGTTGGGTGCCCCAGATTCTCTGTGAGCCAGGCTGTTAGCTCGGGGCTTTGTCCCGGTACTTGTGTTGTATACGTCGAGGTCTGTGTCGTCTGACCTAGACACCCACATCTGTGTTTGAGTTGTACATCCGGCTGAGGGAAAAACGACAGTGGGACAGTGACTGCCGTACTTGTCTTTTAGTCACTTGTAGCACGCTCGTAGTTCGAGGTACGGACACCAGTAGTCGACACTGGTCCCCAGCTAGTCCTTTTCCAGTGCCTCACTCTAGAGGGCCCAGGCCAGGGTCTCCAGAGGTGCCAGGCATGGGCCTGCGACCGTGTGGTCCGCAGGTGGTGGTGTTTAGTTGGTCTCCATAGTTACTTGACCTTTTCACGTGGAGCGGCAGCTGGACCTTTTGTCCGTGGCTGCGAGACTGAGAGGTAGACCTGTGTTAGCTTGTCTGAGTCAGTCTCTGGTGTCGTGAACCAGTTCACGTGGCTCGTGTTTGGCTGTCTCTACTTTAGCTCGTACACCTGTACTGATTTGTCGTTTAATTATTACAGTTGTTTTTCGTAGTCGGCAGACGATGAGTACTTTTACAGCTTTCATATCCTGCTTAGCTGTTCTATAAATTGTTGGTACTGTTTACTACTTTTGTACCTGTGTTTTTTGTTTGCTCAGTTTTGGGGGAGTTCCCTACTGAGACAGTGACTAGCGAGGCTCACCCCTACCCCCACAGGTGAGAGCGAGGAGGACGTTTCTCGACCGTCGTCTAGTTCAGAGCCACGTCGTAGCGGTGCAGGGTCAGTACCTCTAGCAGTGTAGTCTCAGTAGTGCAGTGTAGCAGTAATAATGTAGCTAGTTGTTTACTTTCTTCAGTTGTACCTTGGGGTATGCCCCAGGCTCTTGTACTTTCTATCAATTTTGTGGAAATATGGCTATGTAAACTTGTGAAATATATATATGAAATGGTGTGTTCCTTTGTGTTTACACGGACTATGGTTTGGTATCCCTTGCGAGGCTTCGGCCCGTTTGCGGGAGGCGGACTCGGATCAAGTACGTTATCAGTTTAACGGCTTGGCCGAGGCGTTCCGCCACAGTAGTTTTCCAGTGTGGTGGCCTATTCACCTACATATACATCATATTCACCAATAAATACTGAACATTCACCTATAAATAGTGTCATTTGACCTATAAACTCAGTGAATACCAACACTTGCACACATCTGAGCTCTTCTTCCAGTGTGGTTGCTTATTCACCTACATATATATCATATTCACCAATAAATAGTAGACATTCACCTATAAATAGTTCCCTTTCACCTATAAATTCATTGACTGCCAACACTTGGACAATTCTGCACACTCACTTACTGTTGCGGCCTATTCACCTACATATACTGCTAATTCACCTACAAATAATATACTTTCGCCTATAAATAGTGTCATTGCCCTTACATATACCACAAACACCAATACTTGCACAGATCTGTAGTCACCTAGTATGGTGGCCTATTCACCTACATATACATCATATTCACCAAGAAATAATGAACATTCACCTATAAATAGTGTCCTTTCACCTATAAATTCAGTGAATACCAACACTTGCACACATTTGTGCTCTTCTTCCAGTGTGGTTGCTTATTCACCTACATATACATCATATTCACCAATAAATATTGAACATTCACCTATAAATAGTGCCTTTTCACCTATAAATTCATTGACTACCAACACTTGGATAGTTCTGCACACTCACCCAGTGTGGCGGCCTATTCGTCTACATATACCTATAAATGGCGGCCTATTCACCTACATACAAATGAGCATTCTACAGATAAATGATAGGTTGTCATAACATTGTTTCCCATAAAATATATAATTTCTGCAATAATTGAAGTGCAAGTTGACATCTGGAAAGTAATTTCTGCAATTGCAACTGTTCAAAAGATTGTTCCCAAAACATCTACAGTTACATTCATTTGTTTCCCAATACATATACAACGCCCCTTACAATTTTCACACATTACATTCTGGACTCCCATTTCCTTAATAATTGAAGTACAAGTTGACATCTGAAGAGTGGCATATGTTCTTGATTGAAGTTCCAACTGCCTCCCTCTTTGCACTTAGCCAACTCTTCCATAAATTTGATAACATAAATTTCGCATTCATTGGAATGGGGTGGCTGAGAAGGGCAGTCCATATCAAATTTCAACTCCCAATCTTCTATTGCATCCTACATCCCGCAAATAGAGAAAATTTTTTGAAGCACTTTCACGTGTATACACAACAGATTATTAATTCTTATAACAGTTGTAAAATACAAGAAGCTATCAATAAATTGGATGCTGAAATTTACCCAATTTCTGACAGCTGCATCATATGATTTATTGCCCTTAATGGAGTTGTAAGATATGAAGCATCTATTTTTCAAATCAACCACTAGCAGATGCCAGTGGTTCGTTGTGTGGAGAACAAAAAACAAGAAATCCAATTTGCCTAAATATTCCAACTTTGTTGCTGCAAGAAAACTCTCAAATAATCTTTGTGCTTTTTGAGAAATTGACGCATGCTTCCCAGTATGGAAGCTCGATACGACTAATGTCGGTAGGTATTCCCATTTTTTGTAATCGGATAGTGAACAACATTCTTCCAAAAGTTGGACAGCATAATCAATCATCTGTAAATAACAAAATAATGACATCTTACTAAGGTTTCCTGTTGTACAAAACTTTATTGACATGATACATATAATTAAATGTCATACATACATCATCACCTATGTTCTTCCCAAATAAATGCTCAAGGATGTTGTATCAAGTCACCTCTCCATTCCATTTGTTTACAAAAATTGATTCACTACTCAAGTAAAAAATATATACTCAAACTTATGAACCACTCATGAAAAAAATAAATGTTCAAGGAAAATGTATTCACGGACAAATATTTGTTCAAACATACTAGTAAATCTCCATTGACAAGAACTTTATGATCAGTTGGAGCTCCTCCTCTACCAAAAGCTCAGAGCCATGGAAGTCTCTTCTATCTTCAACAAAACTCACTTGCATCTAGAAACATCTCACATAATAAAAAAATAGGCACAAGATACATACTACATATTAGACCCCTATACATCATCTCATAAGGAATTAAGAAGGAAATGCATTTGGATCGACCCACTTCCAAACAGTACGGTTACACCAACCCACATCGGATGAGAGCAAGCCGCTACAGGGGAGAAAACCCCAACGATATTCATATGAGCTGAGATATACACGAATAGAAATGAATAATGCAACGAAATTTAAATAAATCTTATTCCATCAACTTATAATCCACATTCCACAGCCTGTATAGTCCAAGAAAGAAATGACATAACATAATAATTACTAACATGTAGCCATTTCTAATTACATAACCAAGTTCAAATTACAAATTACATACTGGAAAATAAATTACAAGTCTTCAATTATTCTCCACGCTCCTCGTCAGATCTTGCTAACTCCTCGGCTTCTAAATCTCCCGAAATGTTTAACAAGGGTGAGTCTACACAATAGACTCAGCAAATAACTTAAAACTTCAAACCACATACTTATCACACATGCTTTCTAACAATTTAAATTAACACATGCTCATTCTAAAACATGGATAATAAACAGGGAATCTAATAAGTAAAATGTACTAACACATGTAAAACAATAATTCTATCATGGATACTAATAACATACACCTAAACATGGCACTAAACATGATATCACAATCAAAATTCACATTAACACATGCATTAATTTCTCATTACATGCACACAGGCACTTTTACCTTGGCTTTCACATGCACTTACTTTCACACTATAACACATTCACTTACACATGTTTTCACATGGTTTTCACTTTACACATTCACGTATCACATGGTTTTCACATAGTTTTCACGTTGCACATTCACGTATCACTTATCACTTCACTTGCACATACCACGTGCCATGTTCACATATCACTTTACACATTATACACATGTTCATTTTACATGTTGCCAAGACACAACCCAAATCACCACTAGACCGATCACTTAACACATGCACGTACAATTACACGTACTTAATCACCAGGCAAAGTGATCAAGTCTTGGTCACTGCAGAACCGGGGGAAGCCCTCCCCACCATTACCAGTGGAACTTGTCCACCTCTAGGATTTTTCAAGACCCTTGCCTCGGGTATCACGTAAACATGGTTGAGCTTTTCCGTAGGGGCACTACTATAGTACAACTCCAACCAATCTAGGGTGACAGTGTCTTATTGGCACAATTATTTATCTTGTCATATTAACACATCTTTACACATATATGCCACATGTTCTCTCACTTCCATACATATGCACACACACATATATCACACACTATATATATACTGAATATTTTTGGATACTCAACTCAATCAAAATAGTATTAACAAAATCTGATCATGGTGCTAATCATGCTCTTCAACATTATTGAAATCAATTCTTAACACATGGTACGGAAGCTTCAGAAATTAAAAACAATTTGCACAGCACTCAGAATCATATCAAATTTTAACTACGAGTTAAATATAACACAGGGAACATATTTGGAAATTTTCACAATTTTTGAAGCAGTAAAACTATTTTTAATAATTAACATAGATTACATGTAATTTAACAAGATTATTCGCTTAAGCATGGTAGACAGTAAGCAGTTGGTCCTAACAGGTCCAAAACATGATAATAGCCATTTTAAGATCATGATAATTTCTTAATCCGTAACATGCAACAAAACCATTTAATCAGAATTAACCACAGTCAAAACATACTTATTCTCCATTAACAGAAACTATTCTAATTAATATCATGCTCAGAAATTTGGTAGATCCTCATGATATGACCTACAGACCATGCTTGACAAACCCTGATTTTCATGACATGCACAGACCTCCGAATAAGCGAAAATCACAGTACAAGGATTCACATGCATTTCTGCAGAAAACAGTTGAACTTGACAGTAAGGTTCTTGCCGTCAGAATGAGTTAACAGCAGGATCGTCCACCGTCAAAATAAGAACTCGACGGAAACAAAATGGTCGTCTACCTCCTGTCTGCACACAGTGCAGACCGAACACAGAAAATAGTTGAATTGAAGGGTCCAGGACATGATTTAAAAATCTATAAAATTGGTAAAAACCTAGAGGACAAGTCTATGGGGTGAACCCTTAAGCTACTTGCCTCGAAATAAATCGATAGAGGGATGATTTGGTCGAAGAAGCCCTCCTCGGCCAATGCCAAGAAGGTGAGGTTCTCCTCCAAGATTGGTCTTCCTACTAAAGTGCTTCAATTCCTAGAGTCAGTGATGCTTCCTCGATGTTTGTAGTATCACCCAGTCGATGCAGATCGCCAGGAAACCCCTCCAGTCACCAGATCCAACTCTCCAAAAATCAATTTTTCTCACAAGATGTCTAAGGTTTTCACAAGAGCCAAAAAGAATTATCTCCGCCGAAACAGGATGATTTTATAGAGCTAAGGGGTTGGGTACGCATTAGGATAAGGTCATCCTGCCGTTAGGAAGGTTTCCTAATCAAGAACTCGGAAGAAACGCTTCCATTTCAGATCTGAAAATGCAACACAATTGGAGAAATTGACGACCAGTTTACTGCCATTGACCTAAAGTCAACGTCCATCGATGTTGATGCCAGGAGACAGTAAACGCCATAGCTTTGGCCGCCTATTCACTCTTAACGTCAAGAGATATTGACGTTAAAAGGAATTTCGACTAGAACACAAAAATGATTAAATAAACACACATACACAATATAATTGCATACTATATTCTATGCATAGAAATAAATAACTATAATATACACACAAGAATAACATATATTTATATACATGCACATAAGTATGTAATTATTTATAATATGCACCAAATAAACAGTATCAAATGCACAAAATTCGGGGGCTTCACACCCTCTCCCTCTTAAAATGATCTTCGTCCTCGAAGATCGGATCATGTACCTGTGGTGACGTCCTTGGTGTCGTCTTCAGTCAATGCATACACCCTGGCTGGTGCTTGAGCTCTTGTTGCTGGCTTCTTTGCTGCTGGTACATCTCATGGAACGAACTTCTTCAGATTCGAACACTCTCTAATCCGATGATCCTTGCTGCCACATTTTAGACATCTTCCCATCCTTGTCCAACACAAGTCTCCGCCATGACGCTTGCCGTAATGTACACACTCGGGCTTTTCATTGCCTACAGAAGCTACTGACTGGGGTGCTGATTCTGCTGGTACTATAGCCGATTGCTGACCTTCCATGAGCTTCTTCATCTTCCTATTCTGCCGCTGGAATGGTCCTGGTAACCTCTTCAACCGAGCCTTCTTCTCCTCCAAGTACAACTCCATCTCACTCTCCTGCCTGCATGCCGCGCTAAGAGCCGTATCCATAGTCCTATGGTCAAATGCTACAAGTCTGGCTCTTAATGATGGTATAAGCCCCATCACAAACTTCTTTACCTTACGCCTCTCATCAGCAACTATGTGCGGTGCATACCTTGACAACTCTGCGAATCTAGCCTCATACTCCAAAACTGTCATTGAACCTTGAGTCAACGTCTAGAATTCCTACTCCATCTTGTCCTGGATGTGCTCAGGAACATACTTGGCCTCAAATAACCTCACGAACTCTCCCCAAGTCACCTCTAACTCCACTCCCTCGAACTACGTGCGAAGAACAGAAGACCACCACACATCCGCTCGTTCCTGAAGCATGTATGTCACCAAGCATGTACGTCGCCAAGCTGACCTTCCATGAGCTTCTTCATCTTCCTATTCTGCCGCTGGAATGGTTCTGGTAACCTCTTCAACTGAGCCTTCTTCTCCTCCAAGTACAACTCCATCTCACTCTCCTGCCTACATGCCGTGCTAAGAGCCGTATCCATAGTCCTATGGTCGAATGCTACAAGTCTGGCTCTCAATGATGGTATAAGCCCCATCATAAACGTCTTTACCTTACGCCTCTCATCAGCAACTATGTGCGGTGCATACCTTGACAACTCTGCGAATCTAGCCTCATACTCCAAAACTGTCATCGAACATTAAGTCAACGTCAAGAATTCCTACTTCATCTTGTCCTGGATGTGCTTGGGAACATACTTGGCCTCAAATAACCTCACGAACTCTCCCCAAGTCACCTCTAACTCCACTCCCTCGAACTACGTGCGAAGAACAGAAGACCACCACACATCTGCTCGTTCCTGAAGCATGTACGTCGCTAAGCTGACCTTGTCATCCCATGCACACCTGATAGCTCTGAATATCTTCTCTATCTCTCTAAGCCAACTCTCTGCAACCAATGGCTGACTCTCCCCCTTAAAAGGAGGCGGAGCCATCCGCTTGAACCTCTCCATGATCGATACACCTCCTACACCACGGTCCTGTTGAGCTAGTGCTGGAACGTGAGCCTAAAGCTGTGTCTGAAGAGCTACCTGCGTCTGCGCTTGAGTCTGCATCACTTGTACAAGCCCTTGCATGAACGTGTCGTAGTCAACCTACGGTGGCGGGGGTGGCGCAGGTGGTCCTTGAGCCGTTGGGGCACACTTGAACGTCGGGTCCTTCCACCCATAGTCTACAAAATAAACACCAAGTCAAGCTCCATTCATCACTACACCTAGTACATTATCATGCCTTCATCTTATCACTTTTCTAGTCCTATCTTAATTATTCCTTGGATCTGGCTATCTACTACAAAGACTTAGAGATGTGAATTAGTTGATGATTATTCATGTATAATCTAAAACCTGGCTCTGATACCATCTCTGTAACGACCCACTTCCACCCGGTACGGTCACACCAACCCACATCGGATGAGAGCAAGCCGCTACAGGGGAGAAAACCCCAACGATATTCATATGAGCTGAGATATACATGAATAGAAATGAATAATGCAACGGAATTTAAATAAATCTTATTCCATCAACTTATAATCCACATTCCACAGCCTATATAGTCCAAGAAAGAAATGATATAACATAATAACCACTAGCATGTAGCCAATTGCAATTACATAACCAAAGTTCAAATTACAAATTACATACTGGGAAATAAATTACAAGTTTTCAATTATTCTCCACGCTCCTCGTCAGATCTTGCTAACTCTTCGGCTTCTAAATCTCTTGAAATGTTTAACAAGGATGAGTCTACACAATATACTTAGCAAATAACTTAAAACTTCAAACCATATACTTATCACGCATGCTTTCTAACAATTTAAATTAACACATGCTCATTCTAAAACATGGATAATAAACATGGAATCTAATAAGCAAAATATACTAACACATGTAAAACAATAATTCTATCATGGATACTAATAACATACACCTAAATATGGCACTAAACATGATATCACAATCAAAATTCACATTAACACATGCATTAATTTTTCATTACATGGACACATGCACTTTTACCTTGGCTTTCACATGCACTTACTTTCACACTACCACACATTCACTTACACACGTTTTCACATGGTTTTCACTTTACACATTCACGTATCACATGGTTGTCACATAGTTTTCATGTTGCACATTCACATATCACTTATCACTTCACTTGCACATACCACGTGCCACGTTCACATATCACTTTACACATTATACACATGTTCATTTTACACGTTGCCAAGACACAACCCAAACCACCACTAGACCGATCACTTAACACATACACGTACACTTACACATACTTAATCACCAAGTAAAGTGATCAAGTCTTGGTCACTGCAGAACCGGTGGAAGCCCTCCCCACCATTACCAGTGGAACTTGTCCACCTCCAAGATTTTTCAAGACCCTTGCCTCGGGTATCATGTAAACACGGTTGAGCTTTCCCGTAGGGGCACTACTACAGTACAGCTTTAAGCAATTTAGGGTGGCAGTGTAATATCCTCAAATTTTAAATATCATGATTTACTTAGAAATTCTTGTTTATGCAAACCAACTAGACTTAAATTGAGATATTTAGGATTAAGAGTGTGTTTAGGACATATTATCATACACCGGTAACACTTTCAGTCGTACGCACCCCGACAGGGTGACATCGGAATTTTGTAACAAAAATGAAATTTGAAACCACCATAATTTCCAGAAAAATGTGTTGATATCAGAAATATAAATATCCGGAATTGTTGATGTACGGATTTCGAGATTAAGCCGACGCAACTATTTTCCAGGCGATTTTTCACCCATTGAAAAAAAAAATCAAAAAATTAAACTAAAATCACCATAATTTGTAAAACCTTTTCATTAGCCTGTGGTCGAAATTTCAACTTGATTGGATATCATTAGGACACCTAAACATGAGAATCTTTGGGCCAGCTGAATTATGGGCTATTTACGGAGGTGAATTTCTGGGGATTTATTTTGCCTACGTGTGAGGAACTGGGGCAGCCACCTCACTTAAGTGGGAGTCTCACACGTTAACCCCTTGGGTGTTAAGCCATGAGAAGAGCATGCTTAACATGTCAACAGTAAAAACCAAATGGATTTTACTGTTATACCTGGGTGTGCAGATGTCAACATGCATGGGGAGCATGCTGGGTTATAAAAGCAACCCCACACCCTTCATACACACCTTTCCACCCTTTGTTCTTGCTTATCCTTGCATACCACAGCTTTTGTTCCTATTTCCTTTTGTTCCTTGCTACTGGAGATGTTGTTGTGGGAGCTGCTGGAGTAGCTCTTGCCATAGTGTGCAACCACTGCCTTGGGGAGACTCCTACTGCTGTGTGCTGCTGCTTCCTCTTCATTTGAATTACCATTTCTCCAACTGCATCGGCTAAAGCTGTCATTCCTGTAGTTCTTTTACTTTCTTCTTTACACTGCTACTGGCTCTACGTGAAGAAGAAGAAGAAGAATCTTCATTTCCCCTTTCCAAAGGTAGGTTCCTTTCTCTGATTCCTCTCTAGTCCTCTATATTTATGCTTGTAGTTCCTTCATCCTTAGAAACCCATGTTTTCCCATTTGGCCCCAGTTCTGTGGAAATTCTCCTCTTCTTGTTCCTTCTTCTACTAGAACCTCGGAGTTTGAGTGTCCAATTTGGTTTCTTGTCACGAGGATCAGTAAAGCTTTCATGAGACTCTAGTTATTATCCATGTCTTAAGATGTAGATTTTGTACTTAGTATGAATTTTGTTTTAGCTTTGAGAAAAAATTGCATCAAAGAGTAGATATGTTCCTACAGAGCCTTTTCCTACAAGTTCCCAGTTTCATGCCATTCGTATGCAGACCTTGGACTCCTATTGTCTATGCTTCTTTCCTTCATATAAGTAGTGTTTAGAACTGTGTACAAGACCCCCCTTAATGTTGTTAAGTATGTATGGGTTCATAGGAGCATTCAAAAGAGTCTTTAGGGTTGTGTAGATCTATTTCTGGAAGCTGAACCTGTGATTGTCAACAGATTTAAATCATCTGTCAACATGCCTTAAGTTCCTAGAACCCAGAACTTCTGAAAATTCAGTAGTTGTCAACAGATAGATCTCATTTGTCGACAGATGACCCTAACCTGTCGATAGATGACTCTTGCCTGTCGACAGGCACTATCTAGATCCCAGAAACAAGGTTCTGGAAACCAGTACCTGTCGATAGCCACCTTCTGGCTGTCGACAACAATCAACCTGGTTTTTATAATATGAGCCAAACCTTCCCCAATCAGAGTTAGTACCTTCTAGAATTGCCTCAATCAATTGTCTTTCTTATATTCTTGGACTCTAAACTACTTCATCACCAAGATATCTAAAATAATTCTTAACCAAAACCACCTTTGGATTTCCATTCCTACTATGCTCATGAGATGAAATTTATGATCTGAAGACAGTGCTCTTTTTAAAGAGGGATTAGGATCACTTGTGGTAGCACCAGTTACTTATGATCAGCTGTGGGCGACAGTTTGTAGGTAAATCCAAGTCAGTGGTCTGATGATGGTGGGTAACAAACCCCGTTTTTACACAATGAACGAGATCCAAGATGCTGGAATCACCTAGGCATTGAGGAAGTATTTACATTATATATAACCTCTTGAGAGCAATATGATGCCTATCGAGTTCGTTTACAAATCAAGTTATGATCTGAATTTTGAAAGACATATATGACTCTTGTTCTAAGATTCATTTGAGCTTGTTATGAAATCAAATTGAGCTATATGTTCCTGTTAAATATGAAATTCATGAGCAAATATGTTTTTGATCCATATACGCTTACTTTCACCTACTGAGTCCTCTGACTCATGCCTTTGTTTTCCTCCAATCCTTTCAGATTGAAGGTGAATGTAATCTCAGCTACAGATGATTCACAATTCCGCTGCTGATGAAGAAGACGTGAAGAAGAATATCATAGTTTTAGTAGTTTTTTTTAAAGATCTAGTTGTATCATTAAAAGTCTAGAGAAAGAAAGTTTGACTTTATGTAATTAATGGGTATTAATACTTTGTACTTTGTTGATGTGTAATATGTTCAAAGATGCATTTGTGGAATGGTTTGCTAGTTTTGTGCATTACACGGATTTGTCCGCCCATAACGAAATCTGGCAGCGTAACCCCTCTTCCGATCAAAAGTTAAGTGTTATGTATGTGTGTGTGTGCGGTCGGAAGAGGGTGTTACAGAGGTGGTATCAGAGAAAGGTTATGGGTGATAGACTCTTCTGTGACCATTCTCATAAAGGAAATAAATAAGACATTTATATGTATTCTAGAATGTCAAAAATTTTTGTTTCCTTTAAAATTTCAAGTGGCTAGTATGAATTAATTGAATGTGTTTGATGATGTTCCAGGAAATGACAGACAAAGGGAAAGCTATTGACACATCCAGTGAGGATAGACATGAGGAAATTGAGGAAGGTTTTAGGGAGGAAGTTCCCAATATTCCATTGGCCGGAAACTCTCAAGAAGGAAGAGCTGGGACTCCTGATTTTGCTACTTTTATGCAGTCGTTCTAGGGGTTAGTGCAAACTTTGATGAAGAACCAACAGGACCTGGGTGGAGAAAGAATTTTTGGAGCATCTCTGCTAGAAAATTTTAAGAAAATGGGACCTCCAGCCTTCAAAGGAAGTACCCAACCTGCGGTTGTAGAAGGATGGGTTAGAGAGATGGAAAAGATATTTAAGGCCATTAGATGCGAAGAGGAGGACAAGGTCACATTGGGAACTTATATCCAACCTGAGGTTGTAGAAGGATGGGTTAGAGAGATGGAAAATATATTTAACGCCATTAGATGCGAAGAGGAGGACAAGGTCACATTGGCAACTTATATGCTTCAGGATAGAGCCGATGAACGGTGGCAATCTGCCATGAGGAATGCATTCAGAAATAGATGGGATAACATTAGTTGGGAAGAATTCCTAAGAGAGTTGTATGAGAAATACACTCCACCACACGTTAAGGATAGGAAAGAAGTGGAATTTTTGCAGCTGGAGCAAAAAGATATGACTGTGGCAGAATATGAAACAAAATTCACTGACTTGGAAAAATATGCACCACACATTTGTGACAATGAACTCAGAAGAGTAAAAAAATTTGCGAGAGGATTGAAACCCAATGTGAGAAGCAGGGTAGCTCCACTAGATCCCCAGAGTATGGCTGTGGCATTAAAGACTACGTTCATAGTGGAATCTGAATTTATAGAGTATATGGAAAACAAAGAAACTAATGAGGGAAAGAAGAAAAATCTGTATATCAAGGAAACAAAAGGTCAGAAGAGGAAGGTTGATCCAACCACGCAGCAGGGAGAACATAAAAAGGGTTGGCCTGTGTGTGCTCAGTGTGGAGGAAAACACCTAGGTGATGAATGCTGGAAAGTAGCAAGGAAATGTTTTGGATGTAGTCAAAAAGGGCATATGATAAGGACTGTCCACTCAAAGTAGACTAGTCAAAAGCACAAAATCCACAACCTTACTTCAGCAAGCCCCAAAACAACTGCCCAAACCAGCTAGAGTCTTTGCTCTGACAAAGGAGGAAGCCCAAGACACCCCTACAGTAGTTGAAGTTATTCTCCTAACTGAAAATATGTATCCTAGAGTGTTATTTGACCCTATAGCCACTCACTCTTTTATTTCCCAGATATTTGTTAATTCTATATCTCATAAACAAAGCAATTGGCAGGAAGTATGGTACTTGACTGTCCTACTGGTCAAATAGCTATTCTTACTTCTATTATCCCTGAAATAAACTTGAAAATAGGAGAGCGTGAACTTACCGCATACGTATATGTATTGAATAATATGCAAGATTTTGACATTATACTGGGAATGGATTGGTTAGCAGAAAATCATGCAGTATTAGATTGCCATAAGAAAGTTATAACATTTAAAAGGCCGAGATTAGCAGATTTCAGCTATACATGTCCAAAGAATAATGGAAACAAGAAGACTATATTAACACTTACAGCCATGAAATGGCTGAGAAATGGTTGTCAAGGTTATCTGGCAAGTGTGATGGCCATATCAAATGAGCATAAACATGTATCAGTTCAAGATATTAATGTTGTAAAAGAATTTCCAGATGGTTTTCCTAATGATTTATCTGGATTACCTCCAATTAGAGAAATTGATTTTACCATTGAACTTTTACCTGGGACTTTACCTATATCCATAGCTCCTTATAGAATGGCACCAGTCGAGTTGGCAGAATTAAAGAAACAATTGCAAGACCTATTAGACAAAGGTTTTATTATACCAAGTGTATCACCATGGGGAGCTCCGGTGTTGTTTGTTAGAAAGAAAGATGGATCCCTTAGATTATGTATCGATTATAGGAAATTGAATCAGGTCACAATCAAGAACAAATATCCATTACCAAGAATTGATGACTTATTTGATCAACTTCGGTCTGCCACAATATTCTCTAAGATAGATCTATGGTCGGGGTACCATCAATTGAGAGTTAAAGAAGATGATATTTCCAAGACAGCATTTAGAACCAGATATGGACATTATAAGTTTTTAGTACTCCCCTTTGGATTGACTAATGCACCTACGGTATTTATGGATTTGATGAACAGAGTATTCCAGTCTTATTTGGACAACTTTGTGGTAGTATTTATAGATGATGTGTTGATATATTCATCTAATGAAGAGGAACACAAGGAACATTTGAGAATTTTATTACAAACCTTAAGGAAACATCAATTGTATGCTAAGTTAAGTAAATGTGAGTTTTGGCTCAAGGAGGTGAAATTTTTGGGCCATGTGATATCTAGAAAAGGTGTGGCAGTAGACCCAAGTAAAGTTGAAGCAATTCTGAACTGGGAAAGGCCCAAAAGTCCATCAGAGATCTGGAGTTTCTTGGGATTATCTGGATACTATAAAAGATTTATTGAAGGTTTTTCTTCTATAGCTACGCCTTTGACTCAATTAACTAGAAAAGAGACACTTTTGTGTGGAATGAGAAATGTGAGGCCAGTTTTCAGGAATTAAAAGGGAAGCTTACCATAGCTCCGATTCTTACTTTACCTCAAGGAGTGGGAGGATTTATAGTCTACACGAATGCATCTCAAAGAGGAATTGGATGTGTCCTTATGCAACATGGGAAAGTGGTAGCTTATGCTTCTAAACAACTAAAAGATCATGAAAGGAATTATCCAACTCATGACCTAGAATTGGCAGCAGTTATACATGCTTTGAAGATCTGGCGCCACTATTTGTATGGGGAACAATTTGAAGTTTATACTGACCATAAGAGTTTGAAGTACATATTTTCTTAGAAGGAATTGAATTTAAGACAAAGGAGATGGCTAGAATTTTTGAAGGATTATGATTTTACAGTGAATTACCATCCGGGTAAAGCTAATGTGGTTGTTGATGCTTTGAGCAGAAAGAAATCAAGGGCATTACAATTGCACCAACAGTGGAAAGAAATGACAGATTTGATTGAATACTCGCCAAGATGTGGTGCAGAAAATTTGTTACTGGCACAATTGTCAGTAAGGTCAGTATTACTAGATAGAATTGGTGAAACAAATAACCGAGATCATAAACCAAAGGAGATGGTAAACAAACCAGGATATATCAGAGTTAATCAAGGGATAATCAGATTTCAAAATAGAATATGTATACCAGAAGATGAAGAAATAAAAAGAGAAATATTGAAGGACGGGCACAGATCTCAGTATTCGATTCATCCTGGTAGCTCTAAAATGTATCAAAATCTAAAAAAGCAATTTTGGTGGCATTGAATGAAAAAGGACATAGCAGAATTTGTGAATAGGTGTTTAACATGTCAACAAATAAAGGCTAAGCACCAGAAGCCAGCATGGTCTATGCAACTAATTGAAATTCCAGTGTGGAAATGGGAGCAAATAACTATGGATTTTGTAATGGGGTTGCCAAAGACAAGGAAGAAACATGATTCTATTTGGGTAATTGTGGATAGACTAACTAAATTGGCTCATTTTCTAGCAATTACAAAGACTCAATCACTGGAAGATTTGGCTCAGATGTATATAAAAGAAATAGTGAGACTTCATGGAATTCCTTTATCGATTATTTCAGATAGAGACCCAAGGTTCACTTCTAGGTTTTGGAAAAGTCTTCAAACAGCCATAGGTACACAATTAAAATTTAGTTCAGCATATCATCCTCAAACTGATGGTCAATCGGAAAGAACTATTAGAACATTAGAAGACATGCTGAGAGCCTGCAGTTTAGATTGGAATGGCAGCTGGGATGATTACCTACTCTTACTTGAGTTTGCATACAACAATAGTTACCATACGAGTATTGGGATGGCACCATATGAGGCATTATATGGTAGACCCTGTAGATCACCCCTCTGCTGGGCAGAAGTGGGAGAAAAGAGTCTCCATTGGACTAGAATTAATTCAGAACTGTTCAGAGAAAATTAAATTAATTAGGAAGAGGTTGTTAATAGCTCACGATAGACAGAAGAAGTATGCTGATAAGAGAAGGAGGCCACTGGAGTTTAACGTGGGTGATCATGTATTTCTAAAGGTCTCCCCAACCAAAGGTGTCATGAGATTTAGTAAGAAAGGAAAGCTTAGTCCAAGATATGTAGGGCCTTTTGAAATATTGCAAAGAATAGGAGAAGTAGCATATCAGTTAGCTCTACCACCCTCTTGGTCACACATTCATAATGTATTTCACATATCTATGTTTAGAAAATACATAATGGATCCCTCTCATGTAATCAATCATGAAGATGTAGAAATATAGCCAGATTTAACCGTACAAGAGGAACCCGTGAAAATATTGGACAGAAAAGAACAAGTTCTCAGAAACAAAGCAGTTTCTATGGTGAAGATCTTATGGAGAAATGCACTCGTGGAGGAAGAAACGTGGGAATTGGAGCAAGAAATGAAAGAAAAGTATCCACAACTATTCGGTAAGTAATTTTGTCAATTTCGAGGACAAAATTTATTTTAACAGGGGAGAAATGTAATATCCTCAAATTTTAAATATCGTGATTTACTTAGAAATTCTTGTTTATGCAAAGCAACTAGACTTACATTGAGATATTTAGGATTAAGAGTGTGTTTAGGACATATTATCATACACCGGTAACACTTTCGGTCGTATGCACCCCGATAGGGCGACAGCGGAATTCTGTAACAAAAATGAAATCCGAAACTGCCATAATTTTTAGAAAAATGTGGTGATATCAGAAATGTAAATATCTGGAATTGTTGACGTACGGATTTCGAGATTAAGCCGACACAACTATTTTCCGGGTGATTTTTTACCCAGTGAAAAAAAATTCCAAAAATTAAACTAAAATCATCATAATTTGTAAAACCTTTTCATTAGCCTATGGTCAAAATTTCAACTTGATTGGATATCATTAGGACACCTAAACATGAAGATCTTTGAGCCAGTTGAATTATGGGCTATTTACGGAGGTGAATTTCTGGGGATTTATTTTGCCTATGTGTGAGGAGCTGGGCCAGCCACCTCACTTAAGTGGGAGTCTCACACATTAACCACTTGGGTGTTAAGCCATGAGAAGAGCATGCTTAACGTGTCAAGTTACACCTGGGCATGAAGGTGTCAACGTGCATGGGGAGCATGCTGGGTTATAAAAGCAACCCCACACCCTTCATACGCACCTTTCCACCCTTTGTTCTTGCTTATCCTTGCACACCACAGCTTTTGTTTCTGTTTCCTTTTGTTCCTTGCTGCTGAAGTTGTTGTTGTGGGAGCTGCTGGAGTAGCTCTTGCCATAGTGTGCAGCCGCTGCCTTGAGGAGACTCCTATTGCTGTGTGCTGCTGCTTCCTCTTCATTTGAATTACCATTTCTCCAACTGCATCGGCTAAAGCTACCATTCCTGCAGTTCTTCTACTTTCTTCTTTACACTGCTACTGGCTCTACGTGAAGAAGAAGAAGAATCTTCATTTCCCCTTTCCAGTCAAGTAGGTTCCTTTCTCTGATTCCTCTCCAGTTCTCTATATTTATGCTTATAGTTCCTTCATCCTTAGAAACCCATGTTTTCCCATTTGTCCCTGGTTCTGTGGAAACTCTCCTCTTCTTGTTCCTTCTTCTACTAGAACCTCAGAGTTTGAGTGTCTAATTTGGTTTCTTGTCACGAGGATCAGTAAAGTTTTCATGAGACTCTAGTTATTATCCATGTCTTAAGATGTAGATTTTGTACTTAATATGTGTCACGTCCCGAGCATTACGCAGCGGATATTGATAATGCAGAATAATTCGAGACGATATCCCGAGATGTGAACAGACGGCAAATAAGCCTCTAGCTAGCACGCACTAAATGTATAACAACATACATCATCATAGGGCCCAAATATTGAACTCAACTAATCTTGTATTCAAATCTCAACTCATTGTATTCCAAATAGAAACTAATACAGGACTAAGACTCAATAAAAAGGAAAAATACATTTATTTTCTCACTTCCTATTACATGAAGCTAACACTCAAAGCAAACTACTATAACTAGACTCATAGTTGGAACGCTCTTCACTCGGACGCATTCCCATCCTCGACTTGCTCCTCCTCTTGAATGTCATAATCACCTAGAAGGGTTAAAAGTAGGGAATGAGCAAACTAGCCCAGTAGGATTTATATCTCAATGTGTGGGCAATGATATAAATGATTAACAATTTAGAACTACATAAGCATGATGAATGTCATGATATGCATGTGCGAATAAAACTCGTTAAAACATGATACATGAAACAAGCTAGAGAGAGTGATGATGATAGAACAAGATCTAGAACGATATAACGAGATGGAACTAGCAATAGATCACTTTGTACAAGCACGAAGGATTTCACTTGATGTCAAGAACACAAGATATCACTCATTGCAATAAATGCAGGATGGCCATATCACGCAAGCAAGCAAGCAAGATTGTACGAGCACTATCAAGTAACACTAATCAGGCACGTAGACACTAATGTACACCAAGAAAAGATCCATCAAGAATGTACACCAGGACACGTGTATGTAGTTATTGTATCTATCATTCAACAAGCAAGCAAGACTCTCAGCGCAGATGCAATGCCAGTAATTATTATACCCCATGGTTAACAGTATATTTATGACTCTCCGTCATTGGGGCTAGACTGGAGCCCTTGGACACTCGCCGTGCCCGGCCAGCATCTCATTTCAATTTTTAAATGTAGATACCCACAGTCATTAACAATGGCCAATGAGAGTTTCAATAAGTAAGCATGTGTAATGTCATGTTCATGATAATGATGAGAATAAGTAATAAGTAAATTGAACATGATTTCATGATAACAATGGTCAAGAGATAAATTTGGCAGCATAACGGTACGATTTATACTTTAGTTCAATCTTTACATTAATGGATTTAGTCTAGATTGTCAATCACACGCACGAGAACAAGAAGAGAGAGGAAGTGCACGCTATCTCCGGGAAACTTCAATGGTACAACCAACTCGTCGGCCATGTGGGAATCCATGGTCAGAGGAGATTTACGGAGGTCTTAGAGAAAAGGTCACTAGTCTACCGATTCGGAATGACCGATAGAGAGCTTCCAAATCCCCAAGAAAGGGCTGCCTAGATGTGCAAGTGTGTAGTGATGTATGCGTCACAATCACAATCTATCGGTTTCAAACTCGCGGAAAGCAATTAACATGATAACATGACATGATACTATGCACTTTAACATGGATCACAAGATTTTAAGATAACAGTTATCATTTTAATAAGCTAGAATAGTACAAAGAGTGAATCAAAAGTTACATGAATGGTCAGGTCATTAAGAAAGTATTTGAATAATGTTCGAGTAATTAGAGCTTTTTAAATGGGTTAAACACTTTTAAGCCATTAAACAGATATCATGTAATGATCAGACCCAAGACATGCAAATCACACACTCGATACAGACCTCGGGTATAGCAGTAAGATTTTCCAAAAAAAAATAAGTGGGGTTTCATGCAAAATTCTGAGATCGCGACGCACCCCAGTAAGGGTCGTGACGGGATCAGGACAGAACGCGACAAGGGGATGTACAGAACGCGACGGGTCAGTCAGAACAGGCAGAGAGATAGCGACGGCGACGCTCGCCGCATTCATAACGTGACGGGTTTGCTGTCGTGACAAGACCTCAGAACGTGGCCTATCGGGCCGTCGCATTCACACGGTCTGTGCTTGAATCCGACCGAGAAAAGACATGTTCTTGGATTGCGGTCTGGAATTGCCTTATATTGACATAGGGTGCTTCAAAAATAGAGAACAAATTGTACAGTGCATGAAAAATCACGAAACTAGTTTTAAACCAACCTAGACATGCAAGGGTGCTTCCAGTAAATCGGAATTGGAAAACAATGATGGTTTCGATAGGCTTTAATCAAGTCAAACATGAGGTATAGAAGACTGTGAACAGTTAAATGCAAGATTTACTCTGCAAGGTATGATGCCGGAATAATTAGGGCTCTTATGAAAAAAGTCTCATCATGAAAGTTGTAGGGAACATGGAATAGATGCAAACTATGATTTTTAAATAATTTTAAACGACCTAGAGATGTGCAATAAATCAACACGAACATAAAAAGTCTCAAACATGCGCGACTTTGGCAAAACGCCTATAACTCAACATGTGCTCATTGGAATTTGATGAAACTAGTGGGACACGAAAGTTAACTTGATGCTCTACACATTGGTATAGAATATGTTAAGGTTTGGTCTGAGAAAGCCTACCTTCTAGGTTGAAGAAGTCCCATTTTTCTAGAAAACCCATGTTTAGACCACTTGGAGGAGAACGTTTACTGCACCCGATATGTTGAGTGAAAAATAGTGAAACTAGTGGGGTTAGGAACTAGACTCGACCCTATTTCCAGAGGTATATGCCTTGCAAAGTTTGGTTAGGGTTTGACCTACCTTTGGTCGACTTTAAGTTGACTATCTGTGCAGGTCGCAGCAGATGCAACGGGGAAGAAGAACGTCTTGGTGCGGGCAATCTCCTGCTCCCCCAGCCACCAAGAACTCCTCCACATGACTCCAACAAGATGTAAACTCATCCCAAAGGGTTTGGTGGAGAGTATTTAAGCATCTATGGGTTTTAGGAGTCCTAATACAACAAGGAAAGAAGAGTTGCGAGATTGGCTTGTTAGTTTCCTAATTTGAGGATTTCTTCCTCCATTAGAGTGTGTGAGGCTTTAGGAAACCTCCATGGGTGGGTAGGCACGAATTTGGGTTGCTAATAGTGCATGATTGCATCCCACTTAAACCCTAATTACCACTTTCCAATTTCAGCTTATTTATGGTTACGAATTCCATGCATTTTCTTGCTTCATTTGATTTTTAGGCCAAATGATGTCCATTGGACCAATTATAATATTGGGTCATTAATATATAATGTTGGAAGTCTCCCTAATATTTTTATTTAATTTATGGTTACATCGTATTTCCGTGTTAACAGTTTCTCGACTTGTTTCCTAATTTGGATAATCAGTCACAATAACTCTTAAACCTAGCCCAAATGATTTTTATTGACCCAAATTTCTTGATGGGTCATTATAGGATATTATTTGAAGTCCGAATAAGATTTTTATTTAATTTTCTGACTCATCCAAGTACGTGTGATAATGATTTTTTGACTTATTCATGAATTATGATAATAAGTCGCAAAACACTTTAAACTTGGCTAATCTGATTTTTCTTGGCACCAATTTATTTGTGAAACATTTAGTAATAATGTTTGGGGTCGATTTAAATTTTTAGATGTGTTTTAGCACATACGATAATGATACGTATGTTTAAATACTCCGATATTATGGAAATTATTTATTTCTAATTATTTAAATTTTTATGTAATTAAAATTTCCGGGGTGCTACACCCTCCCCCACTTAAGAGAACTTGGTCCCCAAATTCATAGTTCATTAATTGGCTCTTGATATTTGTGATCCTTGAGGTCGTTTCAGATTTAATTCCTCTAACTTGTTTCTGCATCGTGGATGCTAGTCCAACATCTACACCTATGGCCACCGTACTATTCATTTGGTTCCTTCCACTCATGTTTTCCTTCCACGGTTGTTATAACTCCATCTTAATCCTCCAGATGAACTATGGTATAACTACTAGCTTATTCCTTTCCAATTTCTCCTTAATAATCTCTTCCACTTAGAAATGTACCAATAAAGAAAGCATCATAATATCAATCTAAAGGTTTAATGATCATTCCTCCATCTGGGAGTTCTACTGGAATTATTGCATTCACGCGTCCTTGACGCTTTACCACTCCCTGGTTCCTTCCCCTCATACTTAGGCATCCTCAGTAAATTGGAAAGTGGCCAGTACCACCTTCTCCCTATTAGTGCATTGCATAACTTGGAAAATCCTTTCTATTTCTTCCTGCCAGTTCTCTGCTTCGTCCAGATCAGGGGATCCAGAGAAGCGAGGAGGGTTCAAACTCATAAAATTGCGGTGCAAATCACTGGCTCCATTTCTTGCAGCTGCAGCCTGATTTCCTGCCTGAACTATATTTTGTAATGCCTGGGTCAGACCAACGACAGTGTTTTGCATAGCTTGCCACTGGTTGCGAGCCATTGCAGTTGAGTGAGAGAGCTATGAGGGTTCTTGAGAAAAGGATGGAAACCAATTAATGTCTCTAGATACATTATCAGAGTCAATGGGTAGGAGTGTTTAATTCTTTCCAACATATTCCCAGTCTCTACCCATTCTCACCAGGTACTATATTTAATTTCCATGACCTAGGTTCCATAGGTATCTCCTAATCCTGAGACATATATCCTATTTGGTATTCCTAGGCTCTGATACCACTAAACTGTCACGTCCCGAGCGTTACGCAGCGGATATTGATAATGCAGAATAATTTGAGACGATATCCCGAGACATGAACAGTCATCAAATAAGCCTCTAGATAGCACGCACTGAATGTACAACAACATACATCATCATAGGGCCCAAATATTGAACTCAACTAATCTTGTATTCAAATCTCAACTCATTGTATTCCAAATAGAAACTATTACAGGACTAAGACTCAATAAAAAGGAAAAGTACATTTATTTCCTCACTTCCTACTACATGAAGCTAACACTCAAAGCAAACTACTATGACTAGACTCATAGTTGGAACAATCTTCACTCGGATGCATTCCCATCCTCGACTTGTTCCTCCTCTTGAATGTCATAATCACCTAGAAGGGTTAAAGGTAGGGGTAGGGAATGAGCAAACTAGCCCAGTAGGATTTATATCTCAATGTGCGGGCAATGATATAAGTGATTAACAATTTAGAACTACGTAAGCACGATGAATGTCATGATATGCATGTGCGAATAAAACTCGTTAAAACATGATACATGAAACAAGATAGAGAGAGTGATCATGATAGAACAAGATCTAGAATGATATAACGAGATGGAACTAGCAATAGATCACTTTGTACAAGCACGCAGGATTTCATTTGATGTCAAGAACGCAAGATATCACTCATTGCAAGAAATGCAGGTTGGCCATATCACGCAAGCAAGATTGTACGAGCACGATCAAGTAACACTAATCAGGCACGTAGACACTAATGTACACCAAGAAAAGATCCATCAAGAATGTACACCAGGTCACGTGTATGTGGTTATTGTATCTATCATTCAACAAGAAAGCAAGACTCCCAGCACAGATGCAACGCCAGTAATTATTATACCCCATGGTTAACAATATATTTATGACTCTCCGTCATTGGGGCTAGACTGGAGCCCTTGGACACTCGCCGTGCCCAGTCAGCATCTCATTTCAATTTTTAAATGTAGATACCCACAGTCATTAACAATGGCCAATGAGAGTTTCAATAAGTAAGCATGTGTAATGTCATGTTCATGATAATGATGAGAATAAGTAATAAGTAAATTAAACATGATTTCATGATAACAATGGTCAAGAGATAAATTTGGAAGCATAACGGTACGATTTATATTTTAGTTCAATCTTTACATTAATGGCTTTAGTCTAGATTGTCAATCACACTCACGAGAACAAGAAGAGAGAGGAAGTGCACGCTATCTCCGGGGAACTTCAATGGTACAACCAACTCGTCGGCCATGTGGGAATCCATGGTCAGAGGAGATTTACGGAGGTTTTAGAGAAAAGGTCACTAGTCTACCGATCAGAATGACCGATAGAGAGCTTCCAAATCCCCAAGAAAGGGCTGCCTAGATGTGCAAGTGTGTAGTGATGTACGCGTCTCAATCACAATCTATCGGTTTCAAACTCGCGGAAACATGATAACATGACATGAAACTATGCAATTTAACATGGATTGCAAGATTTTAAGATAACAGATTATCATTTTAATAAGCTAGAATAGTACAAAGAGTTAATCAAAAGTTACACTAATGGTCAGGTCATTAAGAAAGCAATTAGAATAATGTTCGAGTAATTACAGCTTTTCAAATGGGTTAAACACTTTTAAGCCATTAAACAGATATCATGTAATGATCAGACCCAAGACATGTAAATCACACACACGATACAGACCTCGGTTATAGCAGTAAGATTTGCCAAAAAACAATAAGTGGGGTTTCATGCAAAATTCTGAGATCGCGACGCACCCCAGTAAGGGTCGCGACGGGATCAGGACAGAACGCGACAAGGGAATGTACAGAACGCGACGGGTCAGTCAGAACAGGCAGAGAGATAGAGACGGCGGCGCTCGCCGCATTCATAACGTGACGGGTTTGCTGTCGCGACAAGACCTCAGAACGCGACCTATCGGGCCGTCGCGTTCACAGGGTCTGCACCTGAATCCGATAGAGAAAAGGCATGTTCTTGGATTGCGGTCCAGAACTGCCTTATATTGACACAGGATGCTTCAAAAATAAAGAACAAATTGTACAGTGCATGAAAAATCATGAAACTAGTTTTAAACCAACCTAGACATGCAAGGGTGCTTCCAGTAAATCAGAATTAAAAAACAATGATGCTTTCAACAGGCTTTAATCAAGTCAAACATGAGGTATAGAAGACTGTGAACAGTTAAATGCAAGATTTACTTTGCAAGGTATGAAGCCAGAATAATTAGGACTTTTAGGACAAAAGTCTCATCATGAAAGTTGTAGGGAACGTGGAATAGATGCAAACTATAATTTTTAAATAATTTTAAACAACCTAGATATATGCAATAAATCAACACGAACATAAAAAGTCTCAGACATGCGCGACTTTGGCAAAATGCCTATAACACAACATGTACGCATTGGAATTCGATGAAACTAGTGGGACACGAAAGTTAACTTGATGCTCTACACATTGGTATAGGATATGTTAAGGTTTGGCCTGAGAAAACCTACCTTCTGGGTTTAAGAAGTCCTATTTTTCTAGAAAACTTATGTTCAAACCACTTGGAGGAGAACACTTACTGCACCCATTCTACTGAGTGAAAAATAGTGAAACTAGTGGGGTAGGAACTAGACTCGACCCTCTTTCCAAGAGTATATGCCTTGCAAGGTTTGGTTAGGGTTTGACCTACCTTTGGTCAACTTCAAGTTGACTATCTATGCAGGTTGCAGCAGACGCAACGGGGAAGAAGAACGGCTTGGTGCGAGCGATCTCCTGCTCTCCCAGCCACCAAGAACAACTCCACACGACCCCAACAAGATGTAAACTCATCCCCAAAGGTTTGGTGGAGAGTATTTAAGCATCTATGGGTTTTAGGAGTCCTAATATACAACAAGAAAAGTAGAGTTGCGGGATTGGCTTGTTAGTTTCCTAATTTGAGGATTTCTTCCTCCATTAGAGTGTGTGAGGATTTAGGAAACCTCCATGGGTAGGTAGTCACAAATTTGAGTTGCCTAGAGTGCATGATTAGATTCCACTTAAACCCTAATTACCACTTTCCAATTTCAGCTTATTTATGGTTACGAATTTCCATGCATTTTCTTGCTTCATTTGATTTTTCGAACAAATGATGTCAATTGGCCCAATTATGATATTGGGTCATTAATATATAATGTTGGAAGTCTCCCCAATATTTTTATTTAATTTATGGTTGCGTCGTATTTCCGTGTTAACGATTTTCTGACTTGTTTCCTAATTTGGATAATCAGTCACAATAACTCTTAAACCTAGCCGAAATGTTTTTTATTGACCCAAATTCCTTGATGGGCCATTAGAAGATATTATTTGAAGTCCGTATATGATTTTTATTTAATTTTTCTGACTCATCCAAGTACGTGTGATAATGATTTTTTGACTTATTCATGAATTATGATAATAAGTCGCAAAACACTTTAAACTTGGCTAATCCGATTTTTTTTTGCACCAATTTCTTTGTGGAACATTTAGTAATAATGTTTGGGGTCGATTTATAATTTTTTTCGGAATTGTATGATGTGTTTTAGCACATACGATAATGATACGTATGTTTAAATACTCTGATGTTATGGAAATTATTTATTTCCAATTATTTGAATTTTTATGTAATTAAAATTTTCGAGGTGCAACAGTATAAATTTTGTTTCAGCTTTGAGAAAGAATTGCATGAAGGAGTAGATATGTTCCTACAGAGCCTTTTCCTACAAGTTCCCAGTTTCATGCCATTCGTATGCAGAGATTGAACTCCTATTGTCTATGCTTCTTTCCTTCAAATAAGTAGTGTTTAGAACTGTGTACAAGACCCCCCTTAATGTTATTATGTATGTATGGGTTCATAGGAACATTCAAAAGAGTCTTTAGAGTTGTGTAGATCTATTTCTGGAAGCTGAACCTGTGGCTATCAACAGATGGAAATCATCTGTCAATAGGCCTCAAGTTCCCAGAACCCAGAACTCCTGAAAATTTAGTAGCTGTGGACAAATAGATCTCATCTGTCGACAGACAACCATGACCTGTCGACGGATGACTCTTGCCTGTCGACAGGCACTATCCAGATCCCAGAAACAAGGTTCTGGAAACCAGTACCTGTCGACAGCCACCTTCTGGCTGTCGACAACCATCAGCCTGGTTTTTATAATATGAGCCAAATCTTCCCCAATCAGAGTTGGTACCTTCTAGAATTGCCTCAACCAATTGTCTTTCTTATATTCTTGGACTCTGAACTACTTCATCACCAAGATATCTGAATTAATTCTTAACCAAAACCACCTTTGGATTTCCATTCCTACTATGCTCATGAGATGAAATTTATGATCTAAAGACAGTACTCTCTTCAAAGAGGGATTAGGATCACTTGTGGTAGCACCAGTTACTTGTGATCAGCTGTGGGCAATAGTTTGTAGGTAAATCCAAGTCAGTGGTCTGATGATGGTGGGTAACAAACCCCGTTCTTGCGCAATGAACAAGATCCAAGATGCTGGAATCGCCTAGGCATTGAGGAAGTATTTACGTTATATATTAACCTCTTGAGAGCAATATGATGCCTGTCGAGTTCATTTCCAAATCAAGTTATGATCTGAATTTTGAAAGACATATATGACTCTTGTTCTTAGATTCGTTTAAGCTCGTTATGAAATCAAATTGAGCTATATGTTCCTGTTAAGTATGAAATTCATGAGCAAATATGTTTTTGATCCATATACGCTTACTTTCACCTACTGAGTCCTCCGACTCATGCCTTTGTTTTCCTCCAATCCTTTCAGATTGAAGGTGAATGTAATCTCAGCTATAGATGATTCACAATTCCGCTGCTGATGAAGAAGACGTGAAGAAGAATAGCATAGTTTTAGTAGTTTTTTTTAGAGATCTTGTTGTATCATTAAAAGTATAGAGAAAGAAAGTTTGAATTTATGTAATTAATGGGTATTAATTCTTTGTATTTTGTTGATGTGTAATATGTTCAAAGATGCATTTGTGGAATGGTTTGCTAGTTTTGTGCATTACACAGATTTGTCCGCCCATAACAAAATCTATTAGCGTAACCCCTCTTCCGATCAAAAGTGTTATGTGTGTGTGTGCGGTCGGAAGAGGGTTTTACAGGCAGTGTCTTATTGGCGCAATTATTTATCTTGTCATATTAACACATCTTTACACATACATGCCACATGTTCTCTCACTTCCATACACATGCACACACACATATACCATACACTATATATGTACTAAATATTTCTGGATACTCAACTCAATCAAAACAGTATTAACAAAATCTGATCATGGTGCTAATCATGCTCTTCAACATTATTGAAATCAATTCTTAACATGGTATGGAAACTTCAGAAATTAAAAACAATTTGCACAGCACTCAGAATCATATCAAATTTTAATCACAGGTTAAATATAACACAGGGAACATATCTAGAATTTTTCAAAATTTTCAGAGTAGTAAAACTATTTTTAATAATTAACATAGATTACATGTAATTTAACAAGATTATTCATTTAAGCATGGTAGACAGTAAGCAGTCGGTCCTAACAGGTCCAAAACATGATAATAGTCATTCTAAGATCATGATAATTTCTTAATCCGTAACATGCAACAAAATCATTTAATCAGAATTAACCACAGTCAAAACATACTTATTCTCCAATAACAGAAACTATTCTAATTAATATCATGCTCAGAAAATTGGTAGATCCTCATGATATGACCTACAGACCATGCTTGACAAACCCTGATTTTCATGACATGCACAGACCTCCGAACAAGCAAAAATCACAGTACAAGGATTAACATGCATTTCTGCAAAAAATAGTTGAACTTGATGGCAAGGTTCTTGCCGTCATAATGAGTTAACGGCAGGATCGTCCGCCGTCAAAACAAGAACTCGACGGCAACAAAATGGCTGTCTACCTCTTGTCTGCACACAGTGCAGACCGAACACAGAAAATAGGTGAATTGAAGGGTCCAGGACACGATTTAAAAATCTGTAAAATTGGTAAAAACCTAGAGGACAAATCTATGGGGTGAACCCTTAACCTACTTGCCTCGAAATAAATCGATAGAGGAATGATTTGGTCGAAGAAGCCCTCCTCAACCAATGCCAAGAAGGTGAGGTTCTCCTCCAAGATCTGGTCTTCCTGTTGATGTGCTTCAATTCCTGGAAGTCGGGGATGCTTCCTCAATGTTTGTAGTATCACCCAATCGTTGCAGATCGCCAGGAAACCCCTCCAGTCGCCAGATCCAACTCTCCAAAAATCAATTTTTCTCACAGGATGTCTAGGGTTTTCACAAGAGCCAAAAAGAATTATCTCCGCCGAAACAGGGTGATTTTATAGAGCTAAGGGGTTGGGTACACATTAGGATAAGGTCATCCTGCCGTTAGGAAGGTTTCCTAATCAAGAACCCGGAATAAATGCTTCCATTTTCAGATCTGAAAATGCAACACAGCTGGAGAAATCGACGACCAGTTTACTGCCGTTGACCTAAAGTCAACGTCCATCAATGTTGATGCCAGGAGACAGTAAACGGCACAGCTTTGGCCGCCTATTCACTCTTAACATCAAGAGATATTGACGTTAAAAGGAATTTTGGCCAGAACACAAAAATGGTTAAATAAACACACATGCACAATATAATTACATACCATATGCACTACATTATTTAAATACACTATGCACAGAATTAAATAACTATAATATACACACAAGAATTACATATATTTATATACATGCACATAAGTAATTATTTATAATATGCACCAAATAAATAGTATCAAATGCACAAAATTCGAGGGCCTCACAACATTAGCCTTTTCCTTTCTTCTTGTTTGTGGTCGACTTTTTCCTTTTTCCTTGGTCAACAATTGGACCTCTTCTTCAAAATTCTCTTTTTCAACCACCTCGCATGGCGGATCTGAAGGGGGATCTTGCAATGCCAATCATGTTATTAGACCACAAAAGTTCCAAAAGTATTAAGTAAAGCATTGTTGTAATTGATTACAAACATCAGCCTTCTCCTTTTCTCGTGTAAGGTTATTAACAGATTTAGCAAATCCTTCAACTTGCGTCATGATAGATTCCAACTTTTGTCAAAAATCTTCATTTTTGGCTTTTCGACTCTCCTATGCAGCCTTTAAAGCATCTACAAGTGTTGCCATTTGGGTATTTATGCTCAGGGCAGGTGTGGAAGTCTCCTGTAGTATGAAACATATCTTATTATTCACTTATGCTGACATATTGTTGCAAGAGATGAAAAGGCATGAAGCAAAACTCATATACCTCAGCTGGTTTGTGTTACCTCTTTGCCCTTCAAGCATCCATTGTTATGAGGGACGAATTGGCAACTTTGACTCAACCTATTTAACATTAGGAGAAATTATCCTGCTAGGTCATTAATATGAAAGAAAGCCTAGTAAAATGCAACAAGAAAAGAACATTACTTTCACTTGTAGATGATCCACAATTATTTTCCCCTTCTTCTTCAAACCTGCATCCCACCTAAATAGCCGTGGAAAAATGAGGCAGCTAATTGGTGGAATGGCATGTGTGTGCTCTAACAACCACACCTATCATGATGATTTTAAACAGTAATTAGTGACATTGATTTAAGCAAAGTAAAATTTAATTAAAATTAAATACTACAAATATTCACACATAGTGCATAGTGTGAATGTGCTTTTTCAAACACCCCCATAAGGAGGGATTAAAAAAAAAGAATTTTAAATGAAAAGAAATAAGAGGCGATGAAAGGAAAAGAAAATGTGTGTGTGTACGAGATGGAGGTGAGATCGCCAGGTGCGCGAGGGTACCGAAGGAGGAGGGCAAAGAGAAAGATGATGTACTTACCTTCACTCGAAGATCGCGGGAGTGTGGCTGCGGATTGATTTCTACTTCTTCCACCAGCCGACCGGCGAAGAAGATTTTAGCTTGGGCAGTTACCTTACCAGAAAAGAAAACAAGCAAACACGTGAAAAGATGGTTAGACTATGAAGTGAAGTACAAAGTTCAATTAAATGAAAGAAAAATTCAATGACATGGGCATTAACACACCTCATGGGAGTGGTGTTAAACCCCAAAAAATGTGTAGGTGGGGATAAAAATGACGAGATGTGTGCGTGAAGTGATGAATGCGCAAAATAATAAAAGTAAAAAAATGAAAGGAGTGAGAGAAGAAAGGCGATGTGAGCCCGTTGTTGGAATGGCCGGAGTGGTTGAAGAGGGTCTCTCCCGCCTCGCTCCGATGCACGTGAGGGTGATAGAATCTTCGAACTCCAAGGAATGGCTTGAATGGCTTTAAATGGGAGTCCTCCTTAGCTCGGAATGTGAGTCTCTAGTGCGGCAGGGCTCGCCGTAGTGCTTGGGTTATGCTCAAAACAGTGGCCTCAGAGGTCTTTTATAGAAGGAAAAATATGAAATTGCGTCGGACACAGTGGACGCCTTTCTCAGTGAACCGCATCCAACAAAAACGCCACGATTACCAAGATCGACTTGCTCCGATTAAGCTTTCCCAAACAACGATTATAGCAGTTTAAGAATCACGTCGGCCAAAATCGTCGCGTTTCTAATAGTTCCAATTTGAATCGATTCTTTCCTAATATTAAAAAATGGAAACATTGAATGCATTGGCCTATAGCACCACGTATTTGAACAGAATCGATCTCTAATTGAAATCGATATTCATAAGATGGAAGGTTAGAAACGCGACGGACCATGTGGACGTGATTCTAATTAGCAACAACATCTTTCCAAAAATAATTTTGGAATTTGCCATAATTCGAAAATGAAAACTCTTAATCGCGGTGGCTTGATAGGATGCGATTCTAAACAGGGTAAGCGTTAGAAAAGGAAGCATGATACACGTCAATTTTACCCACCACAGATCAATCCTCCTAAAAGGTGTTCACTGTGTTAGACGCGAATCGTTTAAGCTCAACAGATCCTTTTAGACCCCATAGAAAACTTCCTAAAAATCCTAGAAAAAATCCAAAAAATAGGAAAATCACTCAAGAGGTTAATTGAAGAGAGCCACTTTGAGGCATTGCGGTATAGCATGAAATTTGCTCGATATGTCGCCAAAATGGCATGTCTACAGCTGCCTTGCCTTGGTGTCTACTTTGCAAGAAAATGGAGCGGAATGACATGAAATGAGGGCAATGAAATGGGTGAATTGAGTGGAATGAAGTGGAGTGACTGAAACGTAGATGGCAAGGTGTGATGAGACACGCCTCAACAACATATGACTGGAGTTGTTCGTCAATTCAAAATGAAGCGGTTTGTAGAAAATCTCAGGAGAAAACTCAACGTTTGGACGATGGGAAAGGGTGTACACGTGGGCACAAAAGGGAGCAAGATCAACTTCCAGTGTCAGGGAAGTACCTATGGAAACAATCCGGCAGGTTTCACCACTGGGGGCATCTACCACTGCCAAGGTGGATCTATGGGGAAATTAGATGAATTGAAATAGGAATCCAAAATAAGGAGTTTCTCAAAAGATGATTTTCATACATCAACAAGATGAATTGAGTACTTGACTTGGATTGGAATATTTCATGTTAATTGGAATTTAGGAATAAGTGGTTCTCTTCAATTAAACACGAGAGTAATCATCCAGAATTATGTTCAAAGTCCTACATCATGAATGTTGGGCTAAAAGAAAAAGATTAAAATAAAAAAAAATATAAAACAATCAAGGATAATATTGTCACGATGCCGAAGTCAAGATACCGGACGGGATCCGTCGTCCTTCTTGCAACGTAACGGCCTATCCTCAAGTCATAGGAATCCTTTGCAATCATCATTGTTTTTGGCGGAGGAGGGAAACTCAAATTCCAGATTGATCAGAGCCTCAAGGTCCTTGATATGCTCTAATAGAGTATAACATATAGTTTATACAATACCAGAGGTTGGGGATCACCGAAGATGATTGTGAATTGTACGATGACAAATGCATCTAGAACCTGTGCTCAAAGACTGATCAGCACTGACAAGCAATAAAAAATGTGAAAAGTGATGTTGCTTGAAAGCACGGTAGAGAAAAATGGACGTGCTTCACTTACCTGAATCACGTCAACTTAGTCGGTTGCGATTTACCTTTACCTGTCGCAATGGAAGTCAGATTAAGCACTTTGAATCACGATGTATGTGTCGGACGCGATTTTGACTTTCCACCTGAAGCATGATTTTCTTGCCTGTTTTGTGCTTCTTGCTCTCTTTTGGGCTTGCCTCCGGGCTTGTGTGACCCAAGGGGGTTCAAAACACCCCTTCCCATGCTTTCTTCATGTATTCATCCTCCCCAAAGTGCAAGAATAGAGCAATTGAAGTGAGGAGAAGAAGAGAAGGAGAAGAAGCCATGGAGCATGATGGAGCCCCTTCATCCAGAAGGCCAAGAACTGAAGGTTTTCAAAGATTAAGCATGGTGGAGGGACACATATGCAAACTCATTCAAGCCAAACTGGTAAGTGGATTTGATTTAATGCATTGAATTTGTTGCTTGTTCTCGCATGTTCTTGATGTTCTTATCATTCTCTCTCTTTTCTGTTCTATTTTCTTTTCTTTTTCTCTTCTCTTCCTCTCCCAATGTTATGGCCGATCCAACCATGCCCCAATCTCCTCATGGCCAAACAACCCATGCACATACACCAATCACCCATCCTATAGGATTATCCCCTCTTCCCGGGCAACCGTAGATACATGCGCCTTCCATGGCTCCAAAAATTGACCGCCTCCATCACTCTTGACATGACTACCATCCTCTCTAGGTGGGGAATTAACAACTTAGCCGTCCATGCCAAAAGATACCACGAAATCCACCTCGATTGGGCGTCCATTCACCTTTAACCCCCCATGAGGTGACACGGTAAGTCCTTTCACCTTTAACCCTTGTTTGGCACCGGTGAGAAGGGAGGAGGGCCATCAGGCCGGAGGAAGGAGGGTGGTGAATCGTGATGACACCAGTCGTCGCGTTTCAAGTGGTTGAATCGTGATGGCCTGAGCTGTCGCGTTTCAAAGTGAAACATGACCGACACAGCGATCGCGATTCAGGTGGAACTGCGGCCACTGTGTTGGTCGCGATTCACATTGGTTGTCCGAGAAGGGGGGGTTTGGCCCTAATTTGTGCACAGTTTTTAATTGTTTATTTCATGTGATTGTGTGCTGACTTATATGTGTTTCTTTTGGTGTGCAGGGAGTCATAAGGCCGATACTGCAGTGGTTGCTAGTGATAGCAGCATACCAGGGCTCCCAGACTTTCTGAGGGAGAGAGTCCGGGGGATGGGGTTTGGGCCGATCTTAGAGATCGAGCCCTTCTACATAGATAGTCCCCTAGTACAAGCCCTCAGGGAAAGATGGGACAGGACGAGCAGGGTGTTCTTGTTCCCCTGGGGGCACATGGTGCTGACCTTGGAGGATGTGACCCAGATTACGGGGCTCCGGGTGGACGGAGAGGCGATGACGGGTGTCACCTATGCTGACTACACAGAGCATACCCAAAACTTGTTGGGTATGGAGCCGATGGGGGAGAATGAGCTCGGTGACCAGAGGATGATCGACCAAGTGGTGTTGTTGGAGAGCCTCGATCTGTGGGGGGGTGAGGCAGACCGGAGAGGAGTCGCTGCATGAGTTCGTGCAGTGGGCAGCGGGGTTGGCGAGGGCAGTTTACTGCCAGGACCATGAGGACAGGGATAGGGCAGACAGGGACCTAAGGAGGTTCCTGGTATTATTTTTGGGGAAGATGCTGCTTGGGACCAAGGGAAATGGGATTCATTGTTGATTCTTGAAGATCCTAGAGGATTTAGAGAGGGTAGGACAGTATGCATGGGGTGCGGCCTTCCTAGCGCACACTTTTGTAGACCTCTCCAGCGGCACTGGCCGCGAGATGACGGTGGGCAGATTCACCCCCTTCCTTCAGGTACACTTTCCTACTCTTAAACGCCTTCTATTTTCTGCATTCAAAATTGTTAGCCATTCAATCAATGTGTTCATGCATGCAGGTGTGGAGTTATTACTACATCCCCCTAGGGAGAGCGACCAAGGTGCACCCTAACGCACTGCCCCTGGCAAGGAGGTGGCTGCCGGTCGTGACGGCATTGTCCTTCTCACTCCAGCTCAACACCCTCCGTTGAGACATCCAAGACTTCCCAGTACTTCTGGTATGCATGCCTCCTCATATATTTCATGCATTTAATGTGATTTATGACATGTGACTAACATATGCATGTGTGCAGGTTGTGTGGGAGCCCTATGCGAGCATGGGTGATGATGGCCAACCATGGGTGGAGAACGGCCGACCTCGTTTTGGGTGAGACCTATGGGTCCATTGCCTAAACGAGATCGAGCCACTCTGCCTCTGGCTCGCCATGCATACCGTAGGACTACGCTAGGTGTGGTTTGATAAGGTGGAGCCAGAGGGCATTGGGAGGCGGACGAGGGGAAAGGCGAAGAAGGTCAACTGGCGCCTACGCTTCCCTGACCAGATCACAGACTGATAGCGTGGTGGGTACCTAGTTGAGTCTGATGCCGCAGACAGCTTGCCTACCTCCAGCGGTATCAGGAGGAGTACAGGGACCGAGATTACATGAGGCCAGCTCAGGTATGCACCTCTACACTTTGACTTACTCATTTATTTATTTTTTAAGTCAAATGCCTCCAATGGTTCAGCGGCCAGCAGAGTGCACCCCCTCCCAGCAGGAGAAGATGTTCTCACTCCACCAGGCGAGACATCAAAGGAAAAATTTTATTTCATAATAAGATGATTACAAAGAACACCCGACTCCAAAGTGACACCACCAGACAAAGAAAAACAATCTCCAACGAGCAGGGACTAAGTGAAACGAAAACTAGGCAGCCCAGCTTTGTCAACAATAATAGCACCCCTAGAGCTGGCTGGAAGACACTTAAAATCTGAAAAAACAAAACTGGCCTCCTGATAACATGCATGGTTGGCTAATGAGTCTGCAACCTGATTGCCCTCCCGATAAGTGTGCTGGATATTTGGATGAAGTAAGCGAACCATGTTGCAAATACCCCTCCACCAAGGAAAAATCGACCAATGAGGACATTGACCATTTGCAACAGCTCGAACCATTAGCACAGAATCAGAGTATAATATGGAGATAGGTAGGCGCCTTTCAAGTGCCAGACGAAGACCATCATGGATGGCACGAGCCTCAGCCAATATACTTGAACCTGTACCATAATAAAATGCAAAACCACAGATGAACCGACCTTGGCAGTCCCGAAAACAGCCAGCACCGCCACATATACCAGGATTGCCTTTGGAGGCCCCATCAACATTAAGCCCAAGGTGGATAGCAGGAGGGATCCATTTAACCATCAAAGGAATCTTGACATTGATACAAGGCTTGATATTAAAAAGGAGAAGGGAGCCAGCCTGGGTAGTAGAAATAGGACGAGAAAACTTCACAGATCCACTGATCCTGTGCACATTGGACAGAATGGCTCTCTTAACATCCTCAATTGTCCGCAAGGAACCTTCCATACGAGTTGTGCATCTAAATTTCCAGATTTCCCAAAGCATAAAGATACAGGTAGCTAGACCAAAAAAATGATAAGCTGAGTTCATGTTAGAGGTGTCAATGATACTCCAACATCTGGAGGTAACATGAGGACTCCAGACGATATTATTGTGTAGCAAAGGCGCCACCCACCTCCATAATTCCTGAGCCATATCACTGGAGATGAAAAGATGATCAAGAGTTTCCACATGATGATTCTCATAGCAGACACATTGAGAAGCTCATTATGATATGCATGATAGTCTAATAAATGTGTGCATGTGCAGGATGCTCGTGACGGCCTGATTGACACTCTATGGGCCCAGTTGGCGAGCACAGAGGCACAGCTGGCAGAGGCACAGGAGGCATTGGAGGCTCTGGTAAGTTTAACATGTCATACCTTTGCTTTGTTCATCTTACCATGTGCTAACTTGATCTTCAATATGTGCCGCGCAGGGGCCCGTGGAGCGCACCAATGCAGCAGGTGCCTCCACGAGTCAGAGCGTGCCTGACCCAAAGGTGGTCTCACTCCGAGAGTAGCTGGCGGCAACGGTGGCACACGCGAAGGTGGCTGAGCTTGACCTCTCTGCACGGGTAAGTAAATTGATTAGGTATACATAAGAATTAAATTGCTTTATACTTACCTGTGCCTGATTGTTTGTAGTCTACCGAGCTTCATAGCGCCATCACCCAGGTGACACTTGCCGGCGCTGAGGTGACTGAGCTAACACAGCAGTTGTCTGAGCTGAGTACTCAGGTCTCCCAGCATGACGCGGACCTGCCCCGCGATGCCACGGAGTTGCGGATCACGCTCTCCGTGGAGCGTAGGGAGCGCGAGCAGGAGCGTGATTGGTGGGTGGAGGAGTGCGGACACGAGCGCAGCTAGTGGGCTAAGGAGCGCAGCTAGTGGTCGGCGGAGCACGAGCACTTGACCTAGAAGGCAGTCGACATGTGTGCGAGCATAGGAATCTCCGAGCGCTCGCTGTGCGAGGCGGAGGACCAATACTGTCATGGCCGTGAGCGTGCCGTGAGGGAGGGGCGAGCCAGTGCCTACACCGGCAGCTACCTAGTGATGTCCTCTCAGTACCAGAGGAACGTCTAGGAGGGACGCGCCGCCCAGGGGTCGACCGACTCGTGCACCTCCATGAGGCCTCCGGCTCCACGCTAGACAACAGACCCTGGCGAGGCAGAGAGCAACAGACATCCCCGGCTAGTTGAGAGTGATGGCGAAAGTTAGGCCACCTTATGACATGTACTTTTTTTTGTCTTTTTCCCCTGATGATGTGTACCTGATGGGGTACTTTATGATGTATTGTGGGGTTGGCCCTCCTTTTGGCCTTGGTATATATACTTGTGTATTTTGCCTTCTCTCTTGTCTCACCTAAAAAATGCTTAAACAAACAAGTTAAATGTATGTTCCGACTCAACCCCTTGTACATTAGGCGGACTAGGCCTCATGATCTTATCAAGGGACTGACCCTTTATTAAGTAAGGTGAAAATAAAATACATCATAGTAAAAAATGCAGCACGCAAGTAGACATATGCTAACAAGAAATTAAAAATGAGCATGCATTTGATGCATTCAAACAAGTGGAGTGTGCGCATTGATTTTTTTTTTAAGTATTTGATTTTTTTTAGATTTTGAAAATATGTGATTTTTTGGAGTTTGAAATATTCAAATTTTTTTAGTTTTGAAATATTCTATTTTTATTTTTATTTATTAAATATTCAATTTTTTGTTTTGAAAATATGTGATTTTTTTATTTTGAAATAAGGGCCGAAACTCAACCTAGTCACTTCTTGAAAAGATGCATAGAACGAAGGGGATCTGCTCTAGTTGGAAAAAACTTGGTACTTGGACCCTTCAATTACTCAGCCATCATTAAGAGTTCATTAATAAGTCTTGGGTGTACTAGATAGAGGTTGGACGTGCTTAAGTGGTGCCTTCACCCAAGGTGGCTTTCGACGACGTCTTCTTTAGTTGATCGTTGCCTTGCCTTGACCCTAAGACATACCCATGGGGAAGAAGGGAAGAAGATGTTTAGGAAGTCTACCAGCAGTTTGAGCGACCGGGGAGACACTCATACCTCTACCCTAAACTCAGTGGGGTTCGGTCTTTTTGGCTTATGGGGTTTTGGCACGCTTACGACCAGGTCCATTTGGATCTCTGTGGGGACGTTGTCGCTCTTGACATGCTTTCCATATTTGGTTTGTCTGGTTTTGGCTCTTTTGCTTTGATTTGTATTTTTTTTTCTTTCTTTCTTTTCCCCTTATTGGGCCTTGACCTACACCCCTTTTGAGCTTTGGGCGGATCCAAAGGTCGATCCCTCAGGTTCCCCAGTCTATTGGCAGATTGAGTGGAAAGAAATAGGTAATGTTCTAGACTCTTGGCTAGGCATTGATCTTCTTTAGATTCTGTGCTTCTAGCATCCAAGGGCGGGCGTGTAAGTGTGTGGGTATCGACACCTCAGATTAACCACCAACGATAAGAAATGAAATAGTAATCACAAGTTTTCGATTTAGGGTCCGTGTACCATGTAAATCCAAACACCTAACTAAGGGTAGTACTTCTTCAGATATAACCCATTCCAAGGATGAGAGAGCTCATCACCCTCCGTGTTCACTAGCCTATACGCGTTGCCTGGATATGCTTCTTTGATTACGTACGGCCCTTCCCAGTTTGGTTGGAGTTTAGATCGGGGACCACCGAGTTTTACAAAAATTCTTTTAACCACCATTTCACCGACTTTAAACATCCTCTCAATTACCTTATTTTGATAAAAATGAGTGAGCCTATTTTGCTATGATCTGGTGTGTTCTGCGGCAACCAGACGCTTCTCATCTAAGAGTTCCAGTTGTGCTAGGAGCGATTCACGTCGCTCATCAATTGACAAGTCCTTGTCAAGATAGACCCTTAGTGAAGGAATGAGATTCTCATATGGTACTACGGCCTCCATTTCGTATGTGAGGGCAAACGGTGCCTGCCCCGTGGGAGTACGGATTGAAGTGCGGTAGGTCCATAGTGTAAGGCCTTGAGCCTTATTAGACCCTTAATGGACCTTCTTCCGCAACAGTGCCTGTTGACGTTAACAGTGGGTTAACGTAAAGGGTGTTGATGTCAACAGTGGGGATGACGACAAGAGTGTTGCCGTTGACTGGGTCTTGACGTCAATCGATGTTGACGTCTACCGAAGGTTCAAGAGTTTTCATGAGATTGAACTTGACGGCAAGCAATGTTGACGTCAAGTTTTGTCAGTGTAGTTGACGACAACAGAGGTTGACGTCAACCTGCCCAGCCTGTGTTTTTAAGAGGCACCTGAGAGCCCTTATTTCCCCATTTCTTCCCTCTCCTTCCCACCACCATCACCCCCTCACCTTCTCCACTTCTTTCGGCGGCCGATGGGAGCTCGTGGGGAGGCTATGGTGCTCGAGGCGGCGACAGATCAGGCGCGAAACGGAGGCTAGAAGGATCGTCCTCGCGGTGGGATTTTGGGAAATTGGCAGATTCTTGGGAGTTTGTCGTGTTTCTGAGGTAGGGATACTGCCCCTTGGCTCCCCTATGATGAAATGTCATGCTTGTTGTGTATGATTTGCATGGAAATCGTGGTTTTTGGGGAGGGTTTCTCCATGCCAGGTTTTGGGGTGATTTCGCTGATCCAAGCATTGGATCACTATTTTCCAGCTTCATGGTAGTGTAATGTGATGAGGGAAAGTGTTTCCCTTCATCCAACCTGTAACAACCCGACCTCCGAGACCCCCCGCCAGGGACCCCCGAAGGTCGTGCCACCACCCACGAATCTGAAGACCCGGAAGGGTTAGAATTTAGTCCAGTGAGATAAGCAATGAATTCAAATAACTATAACAGAAAGTTCATACATTAATAAAGAAATTATGTACAAAATGTCCCAAATAAAAGTACAGGTACAGAAAGAAAGGTGCAGTCCTTAAGGGGCATACCCTGAGGACTTGCAAAAAGGCCACTCTCAACTCACACTACAAGCGCTCATGCTCACAACTCACACTGCTGGCAACGCACGGTGCAACAACTGCCACCATGACCGTCCGACAACGAACTCTTGTGACAGTGAGTCCCTACCTGAAGAGAGTAGGGGGGTGAGCCTCGCGAACAAGGCTCAGTAGGGATTACTAGTCCCTTACTAGCCAGAGCAGCAAGAACTCCAACAACGCGGAAGAAAAACTACTCTACAAAGCAGTATGGCGAGAAACACCTACTACAGGGTACTACAAAGCAGCGGAAACAGAGTAAACGCCTCGACCACAACCCGGTAAGGCCAAAGATGACTCCCGCAGAACCAGCGGAGTCAAACACATGCGGGAGCAACTAGAGTAACGCCACGACCCGCAACCAGGGTCGGGCCAGAGCAACACAATGCGGAAGCAAACCCTCGGCATGCACCCGCCGAGACAAAGAAGCTCACAGAACACTGGAGCGACCACATGATACCCAAGTCTCACAACACAAGCACCAACATCCCAGACCTCCACGAGGTCAGAGAGGAACAACCAAGTGTCACCACGAGAGACACTGAGAAACCACGTGAGAAGCACCGTCTCACCACAGGCACGGCCACCTCATACCTCCACAAGGTCGAGGGTCCACAAGCAGAACCAACCTGCACCTCGGACACTCCACGAGGTCAGGGAACTACACACTCCGGTGCCATCACGGATGGCACCCAGGGATGGGTTACTAAAATAACAGCCGGGTGCCTACCCAAGGCACCCTGAGAGAACCCGCAAAACAGAAACCACTAAACACGGCCCACAAGGCCAACTGACAAAGCCCAAGGAAGCGAGACACGGCTAGGATACAACCACCGTGTAAACCAGGGCAACGAGAACACTAGCTCGGAAACAGCGTGTGAAGCAACGTCACAGTAAGAACAACCAAGCCACCGCCACAGGCAGCTAAGAGAGGGACACACAGTCCACCCCTCTAGCACGCCGGCCGCTGACTCCTGCCTGCAACCTCCCTAGGTAGAGTGAGGCTAGCGATTCATAGCAAAGAACACAACCACAAACACCGCAGTCCGGCTGAACTGCGGCCCCATGCCTGACCTATCTACGTGGCTCCAGAACCAATGCAGAGCGAGGCAGTGAGAAGGAATAGCTGGTCCGCACTGGAAGAGCACCTCAACCACCTCAGAGACCCAGACCAGCTAAGAGAGCTCTACAAATGGCTCACGCTGCTGCCCCACCGTTATTCCCTTCTACTCCAAGTCCGAGACTTGAGCACGCCCGCCGCCTGGAGAACTCCCTCAATAGACGTGCGAGCTGGGGACCCCAAGTAACGGTAACAACCTATCTTGCGGACAAGCCCTCAAGTGCCGAGCACTGGGCGAAAGAGAACTAGCATGGCAACCACCACAGAAATAGCACAGCTGACTTGTAACTAAGACAAGCCCAGCTGGCACAGGCACGCACGACACCCCTTCCGGGAACAACCTCCAGAAGGGTTGTCGGCCAATGCCGGCACACACAACACAGCTCGAGAAACCGGAACACCACAGATAGAACAGAAACCACCGCTCTTCTAGTAATCGAATGACAGACATACAATCGATTATTAGACAGACGCGAGCCTCCTAGCACAGCCGCTAGGACACGGCCACGAAGGTGTCACCTTCGGTCAGTGAACACCGGGAGGCAACCTGCCGCGTTCCCACTAGAAGGTCCTAAGGGCACACCCTGCCCTGGGGCACATGCCGACATGTGAACCATGGCCACGGAAACACCCGAGGAAGACCAGGTCTTGTCGCGCCCTCCTAGCCTGTCGCGATCCCATCGCGACGGGTAGGGCAACCGCGACAAGCAGGTCGCGCCGGGGAAACACGTCGCAAAAATACTCTTGTTACGACAGAAACACAGGCCGCGACAACCTTGTCGCGACAAGGCAGCGTGTCACGACAATAGCCTTGTCACGACGGGCAACCGGGTCGCGACACGACACTTATCGCGACGGCCAACCGCACCGCGATAAGGTCACGTCCGACAGGGGCGACACCTCCTCTCATGTCGCGACGCGCTCGGCGGTTGCAACATTAGCTGGAAGGCAGACCATCGGGATGCTACGTCCCGGGGTCCCCCACACAACAACAAACACGCAAACATAGGGAGGTGATCATGGTGAAATTAGTAAAAGCATGCATTCCACAATTTAGACCCCCAAAGCACACAAACAAATAAGGGTAGAAGAATCCCTACACATTTGAAGAACTGGAACCCCCAAAGGGGCCTTCACGAAGCCACGGCCGCCAACTCCTCACTCCTCGCCACTGCTCCAAGCTCCGCACGAGCCGCTGCCGGCACCTTCGAGCTCCAACCACCGAAGAAGGAGGAGGAGACCTCTCCTCCTCAGAGAGGAGAAGGAAAAGGGGAGGAAATGCCATAAGGAGGGGAAGGGTGTAACATCGCGCATTTTTTAGATCTTTGCAGATCCCTGCTTAGTGTGTTTGGTGGCCAATGTGTGGCCCATTAGTGCGTGTTTCAGGTGTTTACGCGCGTTGTGAGGCTTGGTGGGCTGCCAGATTGGGCCCAAAGCGCTCACAGGTTTTCCGCTTGTGAACGCAGTAGGGGTATGCGTCACGTTCTGAACGCGATAGTCCTAGGGGTCGTGTTCTCATTACCGCTGTTGAGCGGTCGACATCTGCATGCGCGCCACGCGTCGCGCGTTGGGCGGCCTGCTGACGTCGGGCTTGAAAAGGTGACGGCCACCTACGTCGCGTTCAGGTTGCGACGTAGGGCTACGTCGCGTTCTCAACTGCAATGCATTTTTAAGGAACCCTGACCGAACAGAGCTTCCACAGGCTCTGCTCGACCAAGGGGAGATGCTGCGGGGTTCCTTCGGGCGGCTCGAGGTTCTGGAGATTGTGTGGGGCGTGTTCTCGCCACGAGGTCGTCGTGTGGAGCGGGGGAAACGCCGAGGATCTCCGGTTTTCGTGTTCTTCACGAAGGTAGGGTGTTCTACCTCGATTTGTATTGTGAATTGCATGTTAGCTTGTTTACCGCTTTGTAAATAGTAGATACCATGCTAGGGTATCCATTAAAGCATGGAAAACGTGAATTAATCGTGGTTTGAATGTTCTGGAATGGTGATCCGTGGAATTGCTCCTGAATTAGGGTTTTCGCCTGCAAAGGCGACAGCCCTGGGCGTCGCGTTGTTATCGCGACAACTCGATCCGTCGCGTTCATGGTTTGAACGCGGCATGTCGGGGCATCGCATTCTGAAGGCGACCTTGCACCTTGTCGCGACCTCAGCTGAGAGGTCCCGTTATGTATGCTTTCTGTATTTTGAATATCCGGTTAGTGGTATTTATTGTGCATGGCAATGACAGGTGGAGCCAGTGCACTTGTTACGCTCACGGAGCGTGTTGCTCACAGAGGTGGGCATGTTTTATGTGGTTAATGTGTTATGTACGTAATAGGCTTGGTGTTTACATAGTATGTGTGGTGCGTTGGCACCCGTAGCACTCTTGGAGCGTACTGTCCATGTGTTGGACATGTTGTTTACGTGAATGACGTGTGGTGCACCTGGCTGGTGTATTATACACGTGGTGTCTACGTGGTTTGGATGTCGTGCATGTGGTTTGTGTGTGCATGGCACATCATACTTTATTGTGTTTATTGTATCTTAATTATTGTGTCAGTCCGTGGTGTTGTGGCAAAGAGGTTCACGTTTGAACCTAGCCTTGATCCTTTAGGATCTTTTATAAGTTATCCTCGATGGAAAATTAGTAAAGTATAAGTATGGTTATTACGTGATTATCGTGTTCTGTGATTAGAGTGGCAGTGGAGGTCACAAGGTGACCGATGATAGGTTGTTGTGTTATTATTAATATGGTTTATGTGTGTGATTGTGTAGGTTAGCTTGTAAGTCACAAGGTGACTGGAACAAGATATTCCTAACATATGTACTGTAATTGGTAATAGAAAGTGTTTGTGTATATACCGTGGTTTGAGCTTGCCGAGTGTGGTGGTCCGGCACCTATTCCGGAATGCCTCTCTAGTCGGGTACCCCAGGTTCTTTGTGAGCCAAGCACATTATGTTTGTTGTGCCCAGGGTTTGTCCCGGTATAGTGCGGTACCGTCGAGGTCTATGTCGTCTTCCTGGACACCCTCACTCCTGAGTTGAGTTGTACGTCCGACTGAGAGAAAGACGGCAGTGGGACAGCGAATTCCCAGAGCTTGTTTTTAGTCGATTGTAGCGCGCTCGTAGTTGGGGGTACGGACACCAGTAGACGTCACTGGTCCCCAGCTAGTCCTGTTTTCTAGCGCCTCACTTTAGGGTGCTCCGGCTAGAGACCCTAGAGGTGCCAGGCATGGACCTGCAGCTGTGTGTCTGCAGGTGTGGTGTTGGTTGGTCTCCACAGTTGTTTGACTTGTTCTCGTGGAGCGGAAATTGGACCTTTACTGAGAGGTTGTTCTTGTGTTGTGTTGTCCGGGTTGGATGCTGGCCTGATCAGCCAGTAGTTCGTTCTCGTGTGGTGGCGTCGTTCTTTCCGACTCGTGCTTACCGGACTCTGGTTGTGGTTTGTATGACCTGCCGGTTGAGGTTTCACTTGTAATGTTGTGCCTAACTGATGGCACAGTAAAGTTGTGGTTCTGTGTGGTGTTTATCACCTACTTGTACCCTTCGTACAGGTGTTTGTGTTGTTGTACCTCATGGTAGTAGGTACCAGTACCCTTTGTGGGTTGCTTTGCGGTTTTATAGTGTACACAACTTTTCTAGGTATTGAGGTAATACGCTTGTTTCTGTAGAGGTCTTATGGATTGACCTGCCACCTGTTGTATTTTATCTGTTTTAAGTAAGTCTCTATTTATGGTTTATTGTGAAATGAATTGGCTTGTGATTGCCAATCCTATTACCCTTGTAGGTAATTTGCCAATGAGGCTTGTGGCCTAGGCGTACTTTGGTTTGGTGGAGCTGTGCTCCGTGGAGGTCGTATGATGGGACCTTCTACTTGTTGTGTTTTACCTTTCTTTAGATAAGATTTCGATTATGGTTTTAGTAGGTGATGGATTGGCCCGCTGTAGCCGATCATGTTACCTGGTGTGTGTAGCTTCTGATATATCGTGGTTTGGGGTTTAATGGACCAGCACTTGGTTGGCTATCCTATTACCCATGAAGTTGAGGTTCGCCTGGGAAGCTTGCAGCCTAGGCACTGTTGTTGCTGTGGCTTAAAGTGTGGCGACCAATTGTTATTATGGTTTGCTGTGAGGCTTAAGACTTAGGGTTTCAGTGTTGTGTGGACTAGTGGTGCAAAACTAGTCCTATTGCTTCTTCTTACCTTCCGAGGTTATGTTTGATTAAGGTGTTTTTATTTAATTGTAGTTTAAATTCAATTGTTGTGAGCATGAAATGGTTTAGCTATTGGTGTTGCCAATGAGACCCTCTGGGGTTGAGGTGTCCGTAGTTTGTTGTTGTTTTGGGTAGCCCCTGCTGAGCCTGTGCCTTGTTGAGGCTCACTTCCCTATAGTTCCTTTCAGGGCTTACCGTTGGTTCGGCTTGTGGAGGCGTTGTGTCAGACTTGTACGACCAGCAGCTGAGTCGAGTTACTAGTGTTTTGTGAGCTTGTGCTCCCTCGGGGTATGCCCCAGGTAGTTGTACTTTTTAATTGGACATGTAATAATGTAATGGGACAGTTGTAAATTGTTGTATAAGGTATGAGCACATGTACTTTCTTGTATTTTATACTGTGTAGTTGTCTTTTATATTCTTACTGGACACTTGTGTGAGATATCCCTTGCGAGACTTCGGTCCGTTCGCGGGAGGAGGATCAAGATATGGAGCCTTAATGGGCATAAATATCCAGGGCCATCACAAAGGGAGAGTTGGCCAAGGCTTTTAGCCTGCGGCTCTCAAAACGTGACGGGGCGGGGCGTCGCGTTACCAACCGTAACACGACGGCGCCCCCACCGCGACCAGAACGCGCTCTACCTGGGCGCCACGACAACCTGACAGGTCCCCCTACCATGCCTGCTACTCTGCCAGATGCCTGTCAGAAGACCAAAAAGAAAAACCCTTGTCGCGACCTGTTGACTGGGCGCGACAAGAACGCGACGCGACCACCGGTCGCGATCTGGATGGCTATCGCGATGAGCAGCACCGTCGCGACACTAACACGTCGCTAACGCCAGACACGTTAGTGGCCAGCCATCCCACACGCAGCTGGAAAGCCAGAAAGTTCAAGATGTTACAATACATCCAACAAAAAAATAATTTCGTCCTCGAAATCATGGGCGAAACCCGGTCGAAGAAAACAACAGCTGCAAAGGGACCACTAAGTCACACTGCGACTTCCCGGTGGTCACCAACATGACCCTGCCACAAGGGAGTGCCTAACCAGACATCCGACAGCTCCCAGGGCGCACAACAACAGTGCAGAGCACACAATCGGATGTCGACAACTCCACGGGCGCGGTGCGCACCAAGCCGACCACAAAACACTGAAACCTCCAGTAGGAAACCACGCGACTGAGCCCTCAATAGACCATGCTACTGAGACCAACCGGTCAGTAACTCACTCTGTCGCCAATGACAAGACAGAGGTCCCAGCTACTGACGACATCCGAGAAAAATGCCAAGAGGTCATCCACAAGACTCCGCTGAATGGCTCCACACAATTAGCAACAGCTAGCACCTACGGCAATGCCAAATGAGAGTTTCTTAGGGCGACCCCAAAACCCAGCGGAAAACACACACGTGGAGAACCCACGGCGTGCAAGGCAGTGCCCGTCGGCACCACTAGATCTCACCCAGATCATCCTCGTGGTCCGACAAGGACACACAACGACTGTGGAGCCACAGAAAGCTAAAACACTCGCTCCACAGGCACACGCACAGAGGCAAAACCCAAGAGGATGTCTGAGGTTGGCAAAGCCAAGCAGCTCGAGACGTCGACAAACCGCACAAAAATCAAAACAACTGTAGAGGTCGAGGACAACACGTCGACCTCAGGGGGATCCAAACCGAAACAGGGTACCCCAACCGAGCACCCTCGCTCCCAAACGGAAGGACAAAACTCGAACACAGGCCGGGACCAACACCTGGCGTACCACCGATAGGGCTACCTAGACAAGGCAAAGCAGCCACCCCAAGGCATGGCCAGCACAAAGTGTCCCAGAGGCGGAAAGCTCAACGCCTCGAACACCGAGCAATTCACAAAACAACGCATAAAGCTCACGATCAGGAAAAACAACACAACACACGGTGCTCACACAAGCACCAGAAGCCACCCAAAGTGCAACACAATGCACCAGGGCTCTGGACGGCACGAAAACAAACCACTCGGGCACGAGCACATGGTGCCACCACAAGCACCAAAACTTGGCAAGATGCAACACCGTTGCACCAACGGCCGAAACCACATGGCTAACAGGAAGGACTCTCCACAAGAGACCTACCAAAAGCTGCCCACAAGAAACCGCAAGCCACAAAGGGTAGAACAGGCCACACCGGCCTTGAACCCTCAAGGCACAAAGGCATAAAACATCGAAAAAGAAACGCGCATCCAGGTGCAGTACACAACCGCACCAATGGCCTGGAAAGACTCAAGGCCAACAGAAAAGGACTCTCCACCAGAGACCCACACAGGCAAAACACGCGGAGAACCAGCAGCTTCAAGAGTGCAACAATCACGTTGGCTCTTAGAAGCACACCACACAAGGCACCGCTCCCACCACGTAGGCGGAGAGGGCCACACACCAAACAGCGACAAGTGCCTCCAAGCACAGCTGAGGCACAAGCAAAAACAACCCGCCAGGACGATGCTTGCACGAGCAAGCAAAACCATAGAAAATCGGTGCTGCCTCACACTGAACACAGGGCACGCTGCCCTACCTTGTCCAGTTAGGCAACAAGAAACCCGCACAGTAAGAGACGGCACAATAGGTCACCATGGCCCATCGTGCCAGAAGAACCAACGTGCACGAGGGGAGCAGCCAGCTCAACCTCAAGACAGCACAAGGGGAGGGACCTTCACCACAAAGGTCGCCACAGTGCGAAAACACGGCACCAACTGCTCTGCCAGCACCACCACCCCGAGCAACCACAAAAAGCAGAGGAAGAAGGCACACAACTGGCTTCTTCCTCACACAAAGGAGAAAACAGCACGCAAGTCTAGCACTCACACGTGAGGCACAGCCAACCAAACACCCGCTACACTCACCAGACTACCATCTGGGAGAGCACGTAGAGTGCAAGAAACGAAGCAAAACACCCGACCATGGGGACACATGGAGTCCCACCAACGCAGCCGAGAAACGCGCAAACGAACCAGAAGACAACCTGGCCAGCACCACGGCCAGACCCACGGTGAGAGGCACCACACCTTGACCGACAGCACCCAAGCAGACTGAAACACGGACAGTCCAATTGGCAACGGCGACAGCTCATCTCCATAGAGAGAGAGCATCGACAAACAAAACAAAAACAAAAAACAAAAAAACAACACAAGGCAGCTTGGGGAGGACCTCCACCAAAAGAGCCAAGAGCCGTTCTAGAAACCATCACCAGAATGCAGCCCAAACAAATGGCCAAAAGAAATACACAATAGACAGGAGAAGAACACAAACTGGTTCTGGGAACCTCCACCGGAACCACCAAGGCACCGTTTGGGAAAACCCACCAGAACGCAACGGCCAACACAACAGCTGCATACCTCAACCCTGAGGTAGCAACAAAACCAGCAGAAACAAGCCCGGAGCAGTCCTGAGAGCGAACCTCACCAGGACACAACCAACAAGTTTGGAAAACCGCACCAGAACACAGGGCAACCAAGTGATGCACCCCAACCTCGAGGGCAACGCAACGACAACCAACCAGACAATAGAGACCTCAAACCAAGGAGGCAACCTAGCGGAAGACTTCAACGAGCACAGAAGCAGTCCCAGAGGGAGAGGAACTTTCACTAGGACAACAATAAACAGTTCTGGGAAACACCACTAGAACATAGCAGCCAAGCGATGCACCTCAACCAGAGGGCAACGCCGCAACAACCAGAACGAGCACAACAAAGTTCTGGGGAAAAAACTCACCTCCACCGGAACCAACAGAGAAGAACTCTAGGAGCACCTCACCAGAGTTCACAACCAGTCAGCACCAGGCCGACAACAACCACAAACAGGTGTCACAATGCTCAACCAGTGGTGCAACATGGCACACAAAGCATCTGCTTAGCTTGAGCAACGATGTTGACTGAGCAGAGCGCAGCGCCCAACGGCGCACAAGCATGCAAGGCCAAACACATAGCCAACAACACACACCCCAACAGCAAGGGGACATCCAATAAGGACACACCCCAACAAGAAGGGGACATCCAACAAGGACATACCCCAACAACCAGGGGACAGCCAACAAGGCAAGGACACCTTCTACCGGTTCCGCAGACCACAACCCTGCACCAGTGAAGGCCACACACCACATGTAGGCTCTCTCAGCCTTCACGACACACCCACACGGACGCACAGGCTGACGACGAACCCAAACACAGCACGAGTGAACCGGCAACCACGCTCGAAGCACGTGCACCCATCAATAGCAGCAACACACTCCTACAGTTCACACTCAGACCCTGCTGGAAAGCTAGCCACCAGCAACAAAGAGCCAAATGCTCACCTAACAGCACTCTACACGGACGGGCCAGTAGTGCATGAGTACCTTTATTTGGGATAGCCATAGTTATTAACTCATTACAAATCTCATGGACTCCTGAGCTCGATACCATTGTAATGACCCGACCTCCGAGACCCCCTGCCAGGGACCCCGAAGGCGCGCTGCCACCCATGGATCGAAGACCCGGAAGGGTTAGAATTTAGTCAGTGAGATAAGCATGAATTCAAAAAACTATAACAGAAAGTCATACATAATAAGAAATTATGTACAACATGTCCTAAATAAAAGTACAGATACAGAAAGAAAGGTGCAGTCCTTAGGGAGCATACCCGAGGACTTGCAAAAAGGCCACTCTCAACTCACACTACAAGCGCTCACATTCACAACTCACACTGCTGGCAACGGACGGCGCAACAACCGCCACCACGACCGTCTGGCAATGAACTCCTGTGACAGCGAGTTCCTACCTGAAGAGAGTAGGGGGGTGAGCCTTGCAAACAAGGCTCAGTAGGGATTACCAGTCCCTTACCAGCCAGAGTAGCAAGAACTCCAACAAAGCGAAAGAAAAACTACTCTACAAAGCAGTAAAGCAAGAAACACCTACTGCAGGGTACTACAAAGCAGTGGAAACAGAGTAAACGCCTCGACCACAACCCGGTCAGGCCAAAGATGACTCCTGCAGAACCTGCGGAGTCAAACACATGCGGGAGCAACTAGAGTAACGCCACGACCCGCAACCAGGGTTGGGCCAGAGCAACACAATGCAGAAGCAACCCTCAGCACGCAACTGCTGAGACAAAGAAGCTCACGGAACACCGAGCGACCACGTGAGACCCGAGTCTAACACAAGCACCAACATCCCAGACCTCCACGAGGGTCAGAGAGGAACAACCAAGTGTCACCACGAGAGACACCGAGGCAACCACTATGAGAAGCACCGTCTACCACAGGCACGGCCACCTCAGACCTCACAAGGAGAGGGTCCACAAGCAGAACCAACCTGCACCGGACCTCCACGAGGTCGGGGAACTACACATTCTGGTGCCATCACGGAGGCACCCCCCAGGGACGGGTTACTGAAACAACAAGCCGGTGCCTACCCAAGGCACCCCAGAGAACCCGCCAAAATGGAAAACCACAACACGGCCTACTAGGCCAACCGACAAAGCCCACAGGAAGCGAGACACGGCTAGGCTACAACCACCGGTAAACCAGGGCAACAAGAACACTAGCTCGAAAAACAGCATGTGAAGCAACGTCACAGCAAGAACAACCAAGCCACCGCCACATGAGCTAAGAGAGGGATCACACTGTAACGTCGCATTGCTTCGGATCCTTATGGATCATGTGTGTAATGGGTGCTGATGGCATTGTGTGAGGCAGTGTGGTTTGGACGTGTGGTGTGCGCAGGTTGGTGCAGGTTTGGTCCTGAAACAAGATAGGACCTGCTGCAGTGATTCGGATGTTGACGGCCAGGGTGTGGTCGTTGACTAGTTTAACGTCAATCGAAGGGGACGTCAACTTGAGAATAACGTCAGACTTTGTGGAAGTCTACTGTGATGGTTCCCTAAACGGCATTAGGGTTGATGCCAACCTGTGCGACCTGCAGAATATAGGTCTACCTGAGGACAGTTTCCTCAGCTCATTCTCCCTCCCCTTGCCCGTTTTTCATGCCCCTTGCTTCCCCACTACTTCCAACATTGTAAAAGGTTAGTTGGAGGATCGTGGAACGTGAGGTGGTGACGAATCGGCCAAGGAAACGCCAGAGCAAGGGTAATCGCCGTAGGAGCTCGCGGAGGGTTTGGTGCGAAGCAGGAGAATTTAGGAGGTTTAAGTGCGTATTGAGGTCGGGAATGATCCCTTTAGTCCCTATAGGTTGTGATAATGCATTTGGAAAGCATGAATTCGCATGTTAATTGTGTTTTTGGGAATGGTTCTGCATGCGGGGTTAATGGGTGGTTTGACCAAAATTAACAAAGGAAATATGTTGTTTGGAGTTAATTAGAATTCATGCATGTTAAAGGAAGTGATTCCTCATGTTTTTCTGTTTAAATTTAGGGCTGGGAATACCTGAGGTATCAACCCAGGGTTCTGTGAAGTTGATGGCCGAAGATCTTAGCGTCAACATCGATTGATGCCAGGTTCTTCAGTGGGAGCTTAAACGGCTATATACCTTGCCGTTTACATCCCATTGACGGCAGCCGATGTTGCCGCCAGCATATTTTTTATGAAAATGTTGTTTATTAGATATTTAATGATATCGAGCGGTGCAATGATAATTGTGGTGCACCTAGTACTCGTGGTTTTTGAGACTAGCGTACTGGGTACGTAGTTGGCTGGTTCTTTACGTGTTTACGTGGTATTCACGTGTAGTGAACTACTAGTGCACGTGGTTTACGTGAGTCTTCACATGGTTTGTGTGACGCGCACGTCGTTTTGTATACGTGGCGAGTAGTACGACGCCTACCGTGGTTACCTCTCCAGTTGGGTGCCCCAGGTTCTCTGTGAGCCAGGCTGTTAGCTCGGGGCTTTGTCTCGATACTTGTGTTGTACCGTCGAGGTCTGTGTCGTCTGACCTGTACACCCTCACTCCTGTGTTTGAGTTGTACGTCCGGCTGAGGAAAAGACGACAGTGGGACAGTGACTGCCGTACTTGTCTTTTAGTCACTTGTAGTGCGCTCGTAGTTGGGGGTATGGACACCAGTAGTCGACACTGGTCTCTAGCTAGTCCTTCTCTAATGCCTCACTCTAGAGGGCCCAGGCCAGGGTCTCCAGAGGTGTCAGGCATGGGCCTGCGACCGTGTGGTCCGCAGGTGGTGGTGTTTAGTTGGTCTCCACAGTTGCTTGACCTTTTCACGTGGAGCGGCAGCTGGACCTTTCGTCCGTGGCTGCGAGACTGAGAGGTAGACCTGTGTTAGCTTGTCCGAGTCAGTCTCTGGTGTCGCGAACCAGTTCACGTGGCTTGTGTTTGGCTGTCTCTACTTTAGCTCGTACACTTGTACTGGTTTTCCGTTTAATTATTACAGTTGTTTTTCGTAGTCAGCAGACGGGGAGTACTTTTACAGCTTTCATATCCTGCTTAGCCGATCTATAAATTGTTGGTACTGTTTACTACTTTTGTACATGTGTCTTTGGTTTGCTAGGTTTTTGGGGAGTTCCCTACTGAGCCAGTGACTAGCGAGGCTCACCCCTACTCCCACAGGTGAGAGCGAGGATGACGTTTCTCGACCGTCGTCCAGTTTGGAGCCGCATCGTGGAGGTGCAGGGTCAGTACCTCCAGCAGTGTAGTCCCAGTAGTGTAGTTGTAGTAGCAGCAGTGTAGCAGTGTAGTGTAGCTAGTTGGTTACTTTCTTCAGTTGTACCTCAGGGTATGCCCCAGGCCCTTGTACTTTATTTATGTTTCTGGAGTTATGGCTATGTAAACTTGTGAAATATATATGTGAAATGGTGTGTTCCTTTGTGTTTACACGGACTGTGGTTTGGTATCCCTTGCGAGGCTTCGGCCCGTTCGTGGGAGGCGGACTCGGATCAAGTACGTTATCGGTTGAACGGGCTTGGTCGAGGTGTTCCATCATAGTTGGTATCAGAGCAAGGTCCGTGTTAATATAAGGGAACTAGAAAGATACATAGCTTTATTTCGGTCTTTGTACACTATTGGTAGGGGCCCTGGTTTCTGATAATTTGTTGTTTTGTTTTTGTTTGGTGTTTTGTTTATGTAGAAGTTTGAAATGGCTGATAGAAGAGATTGGGGTGGTGGAGGAGATGATCCAGAGGAAAGTACTCAGCGAATGATAGAGAGGATCTGGGAGAGTCTCACTGATATCCAAAGGAGGATGGATTAGCAGGCGCCGGTACCACCGGTTGTAGTGCCACCTGGGGATGGAGAGACTGTACCTACAATTTTAGTTCCGCCACCGCCAGGAGTGGAGGTGCCTTTTGTAGCACCCTTGCCACCACCACCACCAGTGTTATTAGCAGAGGAACCAGTGATGCAAGTTGAGAAATTTCTGAGATTGCAGCCGCCTACTTACTCAGGAGGGCCGAATCTAGATACAGCAGAACACTGGGTTCATGAAATTGAAAGAGTCTTTGCGACCATGAGATGTCCGGCAGCAGATAATGTTGTGCTAGCTGCCTATCAGTTGAGGGGTTTTGCATTAGAATGGTGGCGATTGAAGAGGCAGACCACCTTTGCAGGCAGGACAGAAGAGGCTATCACTTGGTCGGAATTTCTTGATGTATTTAACGATACATTCTTTCCCATTCAAGTGTAGCAAGTGAAGAGAGAGCAGTTTCGGACACTCCAGTAAGGTAACTCTTCAGTTTTAGAGTATCAGATGCGATTTATGGCACTTAGCCAATATGCGCCTTATGTAGTATCAGATAATAATATGATGGTTGACTATTTCATTAGAGGTTTGAGAGTAGAGTTGCAGGATGCAATACTGCCTCTCATGTGTAAAACGATGGAAGAAGCAGCTCAAAGGGCAACTACGTTGGAGAGGTCTATTCGGACTCGTCAGGTGGGCGAGTCAGGCTCAGGTAGTTTTCGGCTACCGCAGTAGTCAGTGGGTGCGAGTAAGGGTAAAGCACCAGCAGGACCTTCTTCATTAGGCTTTGGTAAATGGGGCCAGAAATTGAAGCAAGCATTTAAAGGTAAAGGAAGAGGAGGGGGAGGTCGACAGCAATTTCAGCAAGGTCGTGGTAGACCAGAGGTGGAGGAATCGCAACAGAGTACTGCCAGGCAGCCCATTATTCCACCAGGGTATAGATGCTATAATTGCAATCAGCCGGGGCATTTGATTCGTAATTGCCCCTATCCAAGAGAGTATGGGTATGGAAGAGGTGTGCAGCAGCAGCAGCAGCTCAGCAGTTTCAGCAGCCACAGGCAGGTCGTGGCAGAGGAGCACCGCAGCAGCGGGGAAGGGGCCGGGTTATGGCTATCACCGAGCCCAGGCGGAGGCATCAAATATGATAGAAGGTACTTTACCTCTTTATGACTATTCAGCAAGAGTTTTTATTTGATTCGGGTGCCTCTCATTCTTTCATTTCCGAAGAATTTTTGGATTGCATGACTCATCCTTTAGAGGAAAAGTCTTGTGAGTTAGTAGTGGGGTTCCCTCGAGTGAGTTCCTGCTCACTTCGCTATATAGATGAAGCTCCTATTATGATTGAAGGGAACCAAATGCCGGGTCGGTTATATGCCCTGCAGTTAACAGATTATGATATTATTTTGGGTATGAATTGGCTTGAGACTTATAGAACAATGCTAGATTGCAGAAAGAAAAGGATCAGGTTTTGTCATCCTAATGGTGCAATATTTGAATATCAAAGTATGCTTTTTTATACCTCTAAGTTTCTAATTTCTGCAATTAGAGCTAGAAAGTTGATAATGTTGGGTTGAGTGTAATTTCATATCATTTCCCCTCTTATTTTGATGATGACAAATGTGATTGAATGCAAACTAATTGAAACATGATAAACACATTTCACCTAAAATATATATTCAAAAGCATGTTTCAAAGCACACTTATCATTGTACTCATAATAAAATATTTTACTATGATATATGTGTTTAATTTCAGGTACAATACTTTTGCAAAGATGGTGTCGACACCCCCCACAATGGTGTCAACACAACACCTCAGACTCAAAGGCAAAAAGCTGAAGAAATGCTGAGAGATGTGTCGACACTAGTCAAAAAGCAGGTCGACACGAGTTGCAAATTCCAGGAATTAGACTACCCAGGTCGACGCAGGATGAGGCAGGTCGACACTGGACCTCGTTCCAGAACAACCTGTTTCAGAATTGGGACAGCAGGTCGACACTACCACCAGAGCAGGTCGACACTGGATCAATTCCCAGAACAGAACCTAGTCTGTTTGCAGAATGGGACAGCAGGTCGACGCAAGATGAGAGCATGTAAGGTCTCGGGTCTTTAGTGGATCCTTATTGGGTCTGTAGGGGTCTGTGTAGTTGACGGCCAGGGCTTGCCGTTGAGCCTGAGTCAGCGTCCAGCGATGTGGACGTCTGATATTGAACTCAGCGACAAGCTATGTGGACGTTAATCTGTAGGCGGTTCAGTTGGCGGCCATTGATGTTGACGTCGACTAACCAGTCCTGTTGAAATAGGGCAGCCCGAGAGCAGAGTTCTTCTTCTTTTTCTCTCCTTCCTTCCACCTTAGCCTTTCTTGATTTCTGTAGCTTCTGTTGAGTGATTTGAGCTCGTGGGAAGCCCCTGGATCGTGTGGCGTTGCTAGTTCGGGCGGGAATCGCAAGGTTTTGGCGTGATTCGCGCGGAGTCTTCGGGGAGATCCGGCGCGATGGTGGCTGTTGGGGATCTTAAGGCGTTCTGAGGTAGGGACTTAACCCCTATAACCCTCCCCAGCAAACCAGCATGTCCAATTAAGCAATTGGTGTGTAATTTATGGTTTAGGGTTTGGGTTGTATCATGCCGGGATTAGGGTAAATTAGACAATCTAGGTGTTAGAATGTTTAGTTTAGATGTTCTGGTAGTGTAAATTGATGTGAGGAAGTGTTTCCCTCCATCAGTCAGAGTTAGTTAAGTGTTTCTGCCTTTTGGGACTGATTCGGGTCAGTTCTGGGTATGGGGAGCTGAAGATATCAACGTCCACATCTGTTGACGTTGAGATCTTCAGGGGTGAATTAAACGACAAGGTCGATTGCCGTTTAGTTCCTATTAACGACATGAGGGTTGCCGTTTACCCCATGTTGGCGGCAATCGATGTGGCCGTTTATATCCTGTCTCCCAGCAGACTTAAGCTGTGTGATTAGAGGCGATTGACATGTGATGTCCGCCCTAATAGCACATATGGGCCAGGCTTAGAGTGTGACTCCGCCTGTGCATAGTAGTAGTGTTTGTGGCACGAGGTGTTTACTACTGTACGGGGTTTCAGACGTTGAGTGTGTTCCGTCTGTTGTACGCGCGTTGCGTTACCGTGTACCCGTTTCTGTTGTGTTACCTAGGCGTGGGTGCGACTCCGTCTAGACGACTAGCGTGTGGTTGTCCTCCGCTAGTGAGCCGGGACATCGAGTGCGACTCTGTCCTGTGCGTACTCCTTTTGGTGGTTTTGAGCCGGTCTCCGTGGAGCCCCTTCTCTACCGCTAGGGTCAAGCGTAGGGGAAAAACCGGTCGTGGACCAGACGCGAGAGAGAGCGTCTGTAGTGTGCACACGTGGCTGGGGTTGAGAGCCTCTGTGGTGACGGGACGCCGAGCCACAGACCCTAGCTGAGTCCTACTTGCTGTGTGTGTGAGTGTGTGTTACTGAGCCGTGTGGTTTACAGTTTTGTGTGGTGCGACGTGTACTTACTTTCTGTTTTTACTTTCCGCACTTTAGACTGTTACCGGTGGGGTTACTTTTCCCTACTGGGTCTCTTTCTTGAGACTCACTCCCTTCCCTTTCAGGTGGGTCTTCGTCGACTCCCGTTCCAGGCGAGTCTAGCCACTCCGGTGTTGGTGCTCCCTAGCTGCAGTGAGTTGTACCTTTTTGTTGTACTTCTGTACTCTGTACTTGTCTCAGACTCTGAGGTTGTATATGATATGTTCATATAGTGGAATTTTACTGCTTTGCATGGTGTGTATCTTCTTACATATAGTCTCCTCGGACTCTTATTCCTACCCTTCCGAGCTTGTCTCGTGGGTTAGCGGGTCAGAATTCGGGTTACTGGTTGTTACTGGTAATGCGGATTCTGGGTCGTTACAGTTTGGTATCAGAGCGTGGTCTGATGAGATATATATAAGAAAATGCCTACCATGTTAACTCAGAGTCTAAAGAGTACAGCAGCTATGTAGTTAGCTATGTAGCCCGGAGTTAGTTAGTGTATTTATGTGTGTATTTTTGTTCTGTGTATAGTTCTATGGCGCCTAGGCGACGTCCTAGAGAGGGAGTAGCCGAGCAGGCGACTCGTCCGGAGGTTGGAGATGCTCCGCCACCTCAGCAGACGCAGCCTTTGCCACAGGATGCGCATAGTGGTATTGTTCCGCCGCCGCCACCTCCACCCCAGGTAGCTCAGGGATTGGACATGACTCATTTTCTGAGGGGATGGCTCAGTTTGTTGCTCAGCACCGTGACGCGCCGGTACCCCAGGGTGGTACTGGGAGGGTGTTGAGGGAGTTCTTGCAGTTTCAGCCTCCTCAGTTTTTGGGCCAGCCTGATCCAGATGTAGCGCGAGCTTGGTTAGATGCAGTGGAGCGGACTTTTCGTTCCATGGAGTGTGTTCCAGAGGAGCGAGTGCTGTTAGCCAGTTACCAGTTGCAGGCGCAGGCGTTGACTTGGTGGTCCGCTGAGTGGGAGACTACTTTTCAGTCTCGCCCCTTAGGCAGATTCCGTGGCAGGAGTTTGTTGTTTCCTTTGAGAGAGCCTTCTGTCCTACTTACGTCCGGACGGAGAGGTTGTACCAGTTTCTGGACTTGCAGCAGAGGGACTCTACTGTGGTGCAGTACAGGGCCAGATTTGTGGAGTTAGGGCGTTATGCTCCGCAGATTATGGGAGATGAGGGTCTGAGGACTCAGCAGTTCGTGAGAGGCTTGAGGCCAGAGCTCAGGCAGGCGCTGATAGTTGCTCGTGTCACAGACTTGGATGCGGCCTATCAGACAGCGGCAGCATTGGAGGCAGACACCTTGCGGACTCGTGCTCGGAGTGCAGAGGCAGAGGTTCAGACGCAGGTAGTTCCTTCTCAGCTCCTCAGCAGCAGGGTACTGTGCAGACGACCCCGAGGACTACGACTTCTTACGCGTCCACTTCTACTGGGACGACGGCGAAGTCAGGATCTCGGAGGAGATTTCGGCGTGATAGGAGGCAGGCAGAGCAGAGGCAGCAGTCGGTTGGGAGTGTGCAGCAGCCGACAGGTCAGCCTTCGCAGCAGGTACAGCGTACTTTTGCTGGGCAGTGTTACCGGTGTGACCAGATGGGTCACATGGCGCGAGATTGTCCTTTGCTACCTCGTGTACCGCAGCAGCAGACTCAGACTCAGCCCCGAGTGCAGCAGCAGCAGCAGCAGCAGGCACCAGTGCAGCAGCGTCAGCAGACTGGAGGTTCTGGTGGGTCCAGAGGTAGAGGTCGTGTTACCCACTTGACTCGTGCAGACGCGGAGGCAGCTCACCTGGTGGAAGGTACTGTTTCAGTTTTTGGTTATGCAGCTAGAGTTTTGTTTGATTCCGGTGCCTCTCACTCTTTTGTGTCTGAGGACTTTTTAGACTCCCTTGGAGAGTTGAGTTCGGGAGAGTCTGTTGAGTTGGCAGTAGAGTTGCCGACGGGGGACTTTGTCCTTACGTCCTACTGTCTCGAGGAGGTACCTGTGCAGTTGCGATCAGTTGTTGTCAGCCCGTTGTTTGCCTTGCAGTTGCATGATTATGATGTGATTTTGGGTATGGATGGTTGGAGCGGTGGTGCAGTGATGGATTGCCAGAAGAAGAGGGTGCACTTGCGGATACCTGGAGCAGCGGCGTTCTACTTCCAGGGTATCGTACCTCTTACTTCTCGCTTTTTAGTTTCTGCTTTGAGGGCAGGGAGGTTACTTGCTTCTGGTTGTCAGGGTTTCCTAGTTTCTGCAGTGACTCTTGACCAGATTGCCTCGGGAGTGGGAGACATTCCTGTAGTGTGTGAGTTTCCGGATGTCTTTCCGGAAGAGTTGCCTGGTCTTCCACCAGAGAGAGATAGAGTTTACTGTAGAGTTGGTTCCTGGCACTTTACCTTTTGCGCAGGCACCGTACCGTATGGCACCAGCGGAGTTGAGGGAGTTGAAGAGGCAGCTTGAGGAGTTGTTGGAGAAGGGCTATATCCGCCCTAGCTTTTCTCCGTGGGGGTCACCTGTTTTGTTTGTCCGGAAGAAGGATGGTAGCCTGAGGTTGTGTATCGATTATAGGAAGCTAAATCAAGTGACCATCAAGAATAGGTGTGCCTAGGATTGATGATCTCTTTGATCAGCTTCAGTCTGCTCGTGTCTTCTCGAAGATTGACTTGAGGTCGGGCTACTATCAGTTGCGGATTAGAGATTCGGACATTGAGAGGACTGCTTTTCGGACCAGATATGGACACTTTGAGTTTTTGGTGATGCCGTTTGGGCTCACCAATGCTCCAGCAGCCTTCATGGATCTGATGCACCGGGTGTTCCACCAGTTCTTGGACCGGTTTGTCGTAGTGTTTGTTGACGACATTCTGGTGTACTCCGCTTCGGAGGAGGAGCACGCCGAGCACCTGAGGATCGTGTTGCAGACTTTGCGAGAGCACCAGTTGTATGCCAAGCTTAGCAAGTGTGAGTTTTGGCTACAACAGGTTCACTTCTTGGGGCACGTGATCTCAGGTGAGGGAGTTTCAGTAGATCCAGCGAAGGTTGAGGCAGTTTTGCAGTGGGAGAGTCCCAGATCTGTGTCTGAGATTCGTAGCTTTCTGGGTTTGGCAGGTTACTACCGCAGGTTTGTTCGAGTTTTCTCAGGTTGCTGCACCCTTGACTCGGTTGACGAGAAAGGGAGTTCCGTTTGAGTGGTCGGATCAGTGTGAGCAGAGTTTCATAGAGTTGAAACGTCTGCTTACGTCGGCGCCAGTTCTTGCCTTACCTTCAGGTGAGGAGGGTTTTGAGGTTTGCACAGATGCTTCAGGTGTTGGTTTGGGTGCGTTCTGATGCAGCAGGGCCGAGTGGTGGCTTATGCGTCTCGCCAGCTTAAGCCCCACGAGGAGAGTTACCCGACCCACGACCTAGAGCTTGCAGCTGTGGTGTTTGCTTTGCGGATTTGGCGTCTTTACCTGTACGGAGTGAGTTTTGTAGTCCGTACCGACCACCAGAGTTTGAGATATGTGTTTTCTCAGAGGGATCTGAATATGAGGCAGCGTCGATGGATGGAATATCTGAAGGACTATGATTTCAGCATTGAGTATAAGCCTGGAAAGGCGAATGTAGTTGCAGATGCCTTGAGTAGGAAAGCACAGATGAGTCATCTGATGCTTAGAGAGTGGCAGTTGTGGCAGTCTGCGGCAGAGGGGTCTTTCAGTGTTTCGTCCAGTCGTTGTGTGTGTGGGCAGTTTGTTAGCAGCTCCCGCCGTTGTGAGACAGGTTGCTGAGGCTCAGCAGGCAGATCCCGAGTTGCACAGTGTGTTGCTTCTCCAGAGGTTGAGCTTTGTGAGGACGGGACTGTTAGGTTCGAGGTAGACTCTATGTTCCTGTTGAGGAGTCTATCAGGAGAGTCGTTTTGCAGGAGGCACATGGTTCCAGGTACTCTATTCATCCAGGGGCGACCAAGATGTACCACAGGTTGAGACGTCAGTTTTGGTGGCCTGGGATGAAGAGAGACATAGCGGCTTTTGTTGCTAGGTGTTTGGTCTGTCAGCAGGTGAAGGTGAAGGCCGAACATCAGCGTGGAGGACTTGTGCAGCCGTTAGAGATTCCGATGTGGAAGTGGGACCATGTTACGACTGACTTTGTTTGTGGTTTGCCGAGGACAGCTGGAGGTTTTGACAGCATTTGGGTTCTTGTGGACAGATTGACGAAGACTGCCAGATTCTTGCCTGTCAGGACTAGTTGGGGTGTGAGTAGGTTGGCCGCGTTGTACGTAGAGCGGATTGTTCCTTTGCATGGAGTGCCGATCTCTATGTGTCAGACAGGGATCCTCGCTTCACTTCTGGGTTCTGGCGCAGTTTCCAGAGAGCTTTGGGGACAGAGTTGGCTTTTAGTTCCGCCTACCACCCTCAGTCAGACGGTCAGTCAGAGCGGACTATCCAGACTTTGGAGGACATGCTTAGAGCTTGTTGCCTGGAGTGGCAGGGGTCGTGGACAGCACTTGCCGTTGGTCGAGTTTGCATATAATAATAGTTATCACTCCAGTATCGGTTTGGCACCATATGAGGCTTTGTACGGACGACCGTGTCGCACTCCTCTTGACTGGTTCGAGGTTGGCGAACGAGTTGTCACGGGGCCGGAGTTGGTTCAGCAGTCAGTTGAGGTAGTTCAGCTTGTGAGACAGAGGCTTCAGTCAGCTCAGAGTCGGCAGAAGAGTTATGCAGATCAGCGCAGACGACCGCTCGAGTTTCAGGTAGGAGACCAGGGTTTGTTCGTGTGTCTCCTATGAAGGGAGTGGTGAGGTTCGGTAAGCGTGGGAAGTTGAGTCCTCGCTTTATTGGGCCTTTTACCATTTCTGAGCGTGTCGGGAGTTTGGCGTACAGACTTGAGCTTCCGTCAGAGTTGGCAGCAGTGCACGACGTGTTTCACGTGTCGATGCTTCGGAGATATCTTGCTGACGAGTCTCACGTTCTGCAGAGTGCAGAGTGGTCTGAGGTGACTCCAGTGTTGACTGTACCCGAGTTTCCGTTGCACATTGAGGATCGCCGAGTTCAGAGGTTGAGGAACAAGGCTCCCTTTAGTTCGTGTTGCGTGGCAGCGGCACTCCGGTGGTGAGTCGACATGGGAGCGGGAGGACGAAATGCGCGAGCATTTTCCGTACCTCTTTGGTGAGTTTTCTTTCCTTGTGTTGTTTGAATTTTGAGGGCAAAATTCCTTAAGGGGGGAGAGCTGTAAGGTCTCGGGTCTTAAGTGGATCCTTATTGGGTCTGTAGAGGTCCTGTGTAGTGACGGCCAGGGCTTGCCGTTGAGTCTGAGTCAGCGTCCAGCGATGTGGACGTCTGAGCTTGAACTCAGCGACAAGCTATGTGGACGTTAATCTGTAGGCGGTTCAGTTGGCGGCCATTGATGTTGACGTCGACTAACCAGTCCTGTTGAAATAGGGCAGCCCGAGAGCAGAGTTCCTTCTTCTTCTTTTCTCCTTCCTTCCACCTTAGCCTTCTTGATTCTGTAGCTTCTGTTGAGTGATTTGAGCTCGTGGGAAGCCCCTGGATCGTGTGGCGTTGCTAGTTCGGGCGGGAATCGCAAGGTTTTGGCGTGATTCGCGCGGAGTCTTCGGGGAGATCCGGCGCGATTGGTGGCTGTTTGGGGATTCTTAAGGCGTTCTGAGGTAGGGACTTAACCCCTATAACCCTCCCCAGCAAACCAGCATGTCCAATTAGCAAATTGGTGTGTAATTTGTGGTTTAGGGTTTGGGTTGTATCATGCCGGGATTTGGGTAAATTAGACAATCTAAGTGTTAGAATGTTTATTTAGATGTTCTGGTAGTGTAAACTGATGTGAGGAAGTGTTTCCCTCCATCAGTCAGAGTTTAGTTAAGTGTTTCTGCCTTTTGGGACTGATTCGGGTCAGTTCTGGGTATGGGGAGCTGAAGATATCAACGTCCACATCTGTTGACGTTGAGATCTAGGGGGGTGAATTAAACGACAAGGTCGATTGCCGTTTAGTTCCTATTAACGACATGAGGGTTGCCGTTTACCCCATGTTGGCGGCAATCGATGTGGCCGTTTATATCCTGTCTCCCAGCAGACTTAAGCTGTGTGATTAGAGGCGATTGACATGTGATGTCCGCCCTAATAGCACATATGGGCCAGGCTTAGAGTGTGACTCCGCCTGTGCATAGTAGTAGTTGTTGTGGCACGAGGTGTTTACTACTGTACGGGGTTTCAGACGTTGAGTGTGTTCCGTCTGTTGTACGCGCGTTGCGTTACCGTGTACCGTTTCTGTTGTGTTACCTAGGCGTGGGTGCGACTCCGTCTAGACGACTAGCGTGTGGTTGTCCTCCGCTAGTGAGCCGGGACATCGAGTGCGACTCTGTCCTGTGCGTACTCCTTTTGGTGGTTTTGAGCCGGTCTCCGTGGAGCCCCTTCTCTACCGCTAGGGTCAAGCGTAGGGGAAAAACCGGTCGTGGACCAGACGCGAGAGAGAGAGCGTCTAGTGTGCACACGTGGCTGGGGTTGAGAGCCTCTGTGGTGACGGGACGCCGAGCCACAGACCCTAGCTGAGTCCTACTTGCTGTGTGTGTGAGTGTGTGTTACTGAGCCGTGTGGTTTACAGTTTTGTGTGGTGCGACGTGTACTTACTTCTGTTTTTACTTTCCGCACTTTAGACTGTTACCGGTGGGGTACTTTTCCCTTACTGGGTCTCTTTCTTGAGACTCACTCCCTTCCCTTTCAGGTGGGTCTTCGTCGACTCCCGTTCCAGGCGAGTCTAGCCACTCCGGTGTTGGTGCTCCCTAGCTGCAGTGAGTTGTACCTTTTTGTTGTTCTGTACTCTGTACTGTCTCAGACTCTGAGGTTGTATATGATATGTTCATATAGTGGAATTTTACTGCTTTGCATGGTGTGTATCTTCTTACATATAGTCTCCTCGGACTCTTAAATCCTACCCTTCCGAGCTTGTCTCGTGGGTTAGCGGGTCAGAATTCGGGTTACTGGTTGTTACTGGTAATGCGGATTCTGGGTCGTTACAGTTTGTATCAGAGCGTGGTCTGATGAGATATATTTAAGAAAATGCCTACCATGTTAACTCAGAGTCTAAAGAGTACATGCAGCTATGTAGTTAGCTATGTAGCCCGGAGTAGTTAGGTATTTATGTGTGTATTTTTGTTCTGTGTATAGTTCTATGGCGCCTAGGCGACGTCCTAGAGAGGGAGTAAGCCGAGCAGGCGACTCGTTCGGAGGTTGGAGATGCTCTGCCACCTCAACAGACGCAGCCTTTGCCAGGATGCGCATAGTGGTATTGTTCCGCCGCCGCCACCTCCACCCCGGTAGCTCAGGGATTGGAAATGACTCATTTTCTGAGGGGATGGCTCAGTTTGTTGCTCAGCACCGTGACGCGCCGGTACCCCAGGGTGGTACTGGGAGGGTGTTGAGGGAGTTCTTGTAGTTTCAGCCTCCTCAGGTTTTGGGCCAGCCTGATCCAGATGTAGCGCGAGCTTGGTTAGATGCAGTGGAGCAGACTTTTCGTTCCATGGAGTGTGTTCCAGAGGAGCGAGTGCTGTTAGCCAGTTACCAGTTGCAGGCGCAGGCGTTGACTTGGTGGTCCGCTGAGTGGGAGACTACTTTTCAGTCTCGCCCACTTAGGCAGATTCCCTGGCAGGAGTTTGTTGTTTCCTTTGAGAGAGCCTTCTGTCCTACTTACGTCCGGACGGAGAGGTTGTACCAGTTTCTGGACTTGCAGCAGAGGGACTCTACTGTGGTGCAGTACAGGGCCAGATTTGTGGAGTTAGGGCGTTATGCTCCGCAGATTATGGGAGATGAGGGTCTGAGGACGCAGCAGTTCGTGAGAGGCTTGAGGCCAGAGCTCAGACAGGCGCTGATAGTTGCTCGTGTCACAGACTTGGATGCGGCCTATCAGACTGCGGCAGTATTGGAGGAAGACACCTTGCGGACTCGTGCTCGGAGTGCAGAGGTTCAGACGCAGGTAGTTCCTTCTCAGCCTCACCAGCAGCAGGGTACTGTGCAGACGACCCCGAGGACTACGACTTCTTACGCGTCCACTTCTACTAGGACGACGGCGAAGTCAGGATCTCGGAGGAGATTTCGGCGTGATAGGAGGCAGGCAGAGCAGAGGCAGCAGTCGGTTGGGAGTGTGCAGCAGCCGACAGGTCAGCCTTCGCAGCAGGTGCAGCGTACTTTTGCTGGGCAGTGTTACCGGTGTGACCAGATGGGTCACATGGCACGAGATTGTCCTTTGCTACCTCGTGTACCGCAGCAGCAGATTCAGACTCAGCCCCGAGTTCAGCAGCAGCAGCAGCAGCAGGCACCAGTGCAGCAGCGTCAGCAGACTGGAGGTTCTGGTGGGTCCAGAGGTAGAGGTCGTGTTACCCACTTGACTCGTGCAGACGCGGAGGCAGCTCACCTGGTGGAAGGTACTGTTTCAGTTTTTGGTTTTGCAGCTAGAGTTTTGTTTGATTCCAGTGCCTCTCACTCTTTTGTGTCTGAGGACTTTTTAGACTCCCTTGGAGAGTTGAGTTCGGGAGAGTCTGTTGAGTTGGCAGTAGAGTTGCCGACGGGGGACTTTGTCCTTACGTCCTACTGTCTCGAGGAGGTACCTGTGCAGTTGCAGGATCAGTTGTTGTCAGCCCATTTGTTTGCCTTGCAGTTGCATGATTATGATGTGATTTTGGGTATGGACTGGTTGGAGCGGTATGGTGCAGTGATGGATTGCCAGAAGAAGAGGGTGCACTTGCGGATACCTGGAGCAGCGGCGTTCTACTTCCAGAGTATCATACCTCTTACTTCTCGCTTTTTAGTTTCTGCTTTGAGGGCAGGGAGGTTACTTGCTTCTAGTTGTCAGGGTTTCCTAGTTTCTGCAGTGACTCTTGACCAGATTGCCTCAAGAGTGGGAGACATTCCTGTAGTGTGTGAGTTTCCGGATGTCTTTCCGGAAGAGTTGCCTGGTCTTCGACCAGAGAGAGATAGAGTTTACTGTAGAGTTGGTTTCTGGCACTTTACCTTTTGTGCAGGCACCGTACCGTATGGCACCAGCGGAGTTGAGGGAGTTGAAGAGGCAGCTTGAGGAGTTGTTGGAGAAGGGCTATATCCGTCCTAGCTTTTCTCCGTGGGGGTCACCTGTTTTGTTTGTCCGGAAGAAGGATGGTAGCCTGAGGTTGTGTATCGACTATAGGAAGCTAAATCAAGTGACCATCAAGAATAGGTATCCCTTGCCTAGGATTGACGATCTCTTTGATCAGCTTCAGTCTGCTCGTGTCTTCTCGAAGATCGATTTGAGGTCGGGCTACTATCAGTTGCGGATTAGAGATTCAGACATTGAGAGGACTGCTTTTCGAACCAGATATGGACACTTTGAGTTTTTGGTGATGCCGTTTGGGCTCACCAATGCTCCAGCAACCTTCATGGATCTGATGCACCGGGTGTTCCACCAATTCTTGGACCGGTTTGTCGTAGTGTTTGTTGACGACATTCTGGTGTACTCCACTTCGGAGGAGGAGCACGCCGAGCACCTGAGGATCGTGTTGCAGACTTTGCGAGAGCACCAGTTGTATGCCAAGCTTAGCAAGTGTGAGTTTTGGCTACAACAGGTTCACTTCTTGGGGCACGTGATCTCAGGTGAGGGAGTTTCGGTAGATCCAGCGAAGGTTGAGGCAGTTTTGCAGTGGGAGAGTCCCAGATCTGTGTCTGAGATTCGTAGCTTTCTGGGTTTGGCAGGTTACTACCACAGGTTTGTTCGAGATTTTTCTCAGGTAGCTGCACCCTTGACTCGGCTGACGAGAAAGGGAGTTCCGTTTGAGTGGTCGGATCAGTGTGAGCAGAGTTTCATAGAGTTGAAACGTCTGCTTACGTCGGCGCCAGTTCTTGCCTTAACTTCAGGTGAGGAGGGTTTTGAGGTTTGTACAGATGCTTCAGGTGTTGGTTTGGGTGCGGTTCTGATGCAGCAGGGCCGAGTGGTGGCTTATGCGTCTCGCCAGCTTAAGCCCCACGAGGAGAGTTACCCGACCCACGACCTAGAGCTTGCAGCTGTGGTGTTTGCTTTGCGGATTTGGCGTCTTTACCTGTACGGAGTGAGTTTTGTCGTCCGTACCGACCACCAGAGTTTGAGATATGTGTTTTCTCAGAGGGATCTGAATATGAGGCAGCGTCGATGGATGGAATATCTGAAGGACTATGATTTCAGCATTGAGTATAAGCCTGGAAAGGCGAATGTAGTTGCAGATGCCTTGAGTAGGAAAGCACAGATGAGTTATCTGATGCTTAGAGAGTGGCAGTTGTGGCAGTCTGCGGCAGAGGGGTCTTTCAATGTTTCGTCCAGTCGTTTGTGTGTGTTGGGCAGTTTGTTAGCAGCTCCCACCGTTGTGAGACAGGTTGCTGAGGCTCAGCAGGCAGATCCCGAGTTGCACAGTGTGTTGCTTCTCCCAGAGGTTGAGCTTTGTGAGGACGGGATTGTTAGGTTCTGAGGTAGACTCTATGTTCCTGTTGAGGAGTCTATCAGGAGAGTCGTTTTGCAGGAGGCACATGGTTCCAGGTACTCTATTCATCCAGGGGCGACCAAGATGTACCACAGGTTGAGACGTCAGTTTTGGTGGCCTGGGATGAAGAGAGACATAGCGGCTTTTGTTGCTAGGTGTTTGGTCTGTCAGCAGGTGAAGGCCGAACATCAGCGTCCGGGAGGACTTGTGCAGCCGTTAGAGATTCCGATGTGGAAGTGGGACCATGTTATGACTAACTTTGTTTGTGGTTTGCCGAGGACAGCTGGAGGTTTTGACAGCATTTGGGTTCTTGTGGACAGATTGACGAAGACTGCCAGATTCTTACCTGTCAGGACTAGTTGGGGTGTGAGTAGGTTGGCTGCGTTGTACATAGAGCGGATTGTTCCTTTGCATGGAGTGCCGATCTCTATTGTGTCAGACAGGGATCCTCGCTTCACTTCTGGGTTCTGGCGCAGTTTCCAGAGAGCCTTGGGGACAGAGTTAGCTTTTAGTTCCGCCTACCACCCTCAGTCAGACGGTCAGTCAGAGCGGACTATCCAGACTTTGGAGGACATGCTTAGAGCTTGTTGCCTGGAGTGGCAGGGGTCGTGGACAGCTCACTTGCCGTTGGTCGAGTTTGCATATAATAATAGTTATCACTCCAGTATCGATTTGGCACCATATGAGGCTTTGTATGGACGACCGTGTCGCACTCCTCTTGACTGGTTCGAGGTTGGCGAACGAGTTGTCACGGGGCCGGAGTTGGTTCAGCAGTCAGTTGAGGTAGTTCAGCTTGTGAGACAGAGGCTTCAATCAGCTCAGAGTCGGCAAAAGAGTTATGCAGATCAGCGTAGACGACCGCTCGAGTTTCAGGTAGGAGACCAGGTGTTTGTTCGTGTGTCTCCTATGAAGGGAGTGGTGAGGTTCGGTAAGCGTGGGAAGTTGAGTCCTCGCTTTATTGGGCCTTTTACCATTTCTGAGCGTGTCGGGAGTTTGGCGTACAGACTTGAGCTTCCGTCAGAGTTGGCAGCAGTGCACAACGTGTTTCACATGTCGATGCTTCGGAGATATCTTGCAGACGAGTCTCACGTTCTGCAGAGTGCAGAGTGGTCTGAGGTGACTCCAGTGTTGACTGTACCCGAGTTTCCGTTGCACATTGAGGATCGCCGAGTTCAGAGGTTGAGGAACAAGGCTATCCCTTTAGTTCGTGTTGCGTGGCAGCGGCACTCTGGTGGTGAGTCGACATGGGAGCGGGAGGACGAAATGCGCGAGCATTTTCCATACCTCTTTGGTGAGTTTTCTTTCCTTGTGTTGTTTGAATTTTGAGGGCAAAATTCCTTAAGGGGGGGAGAGCTGTAAGGTCTCGGGTCTTTAGTGGATCCTTATTGGGTCTGTAGGGGTCCTGTGTAGTTGACGGCCAGGGCTTGCCGTTGAGTCTGAGTCAGCGTCCAGCGATGTGGACGTCTGATATTGAACTCAGCGACAAGCTATGTGGACGTTAATCTGTAGGCGGTTCAGTTGGCGGCCATTGATGTTGACGTCGACTAACCAGTCCTGTTGAAATAGGGCAGCCCGAGAGCAGAGTTCCTTCTTCTTCTTTTCTCTCCTTCCTTCCACCTTAGCCTTTCTTGATTTCTGTAGCTTCTGTTGAGTGATTTGAGCTCGTGGGAAGCCCCTGGATCGTGTGGCGTTGCTAGTTCGGGCGGGAATCGCAAGGTTTTGGCGTGATTCGCGCGGAGTCTTCGGGAGATCCGGCGCGATTGGTGGCTGTTTGGGGATTCTTAAGGCGTTCTGAGGTAGGGACTTAACCCCTATACCCTCCCCAGCAAACCAGCATGTCCAATTAAGCAAATTGGTGTGTAATTTATGGTTTAGGGTTTGGGTTGTATCATGCCGGAATTTGGGTAATTAGACAATCTAGGTGTTAGAATGTTTAGTTTAGATGTTCTGGTAGTGTAAACTGATGTGAGGAAGTGTTTCCCTCCATCAGTCAGAGTTTAGTTAGTGTTTCTGCCTTTTGGGACTGATTCGGGTCAGTTCTGGGTATGGGAGCTGAAGATATCAACGTCCACATCTGTTGACGTTGAGATCTTCAGGGGTGAATTAAACGACAAGGTCGATTGCCGTTTAGTTCCTATTAACGACATGAGGGTTGCCGTTTACCCCATGTTGGCGGCAATCGATGTGGCCGTTTATATCCTGTCTCCCAGCAGACTTAAGCTGTGTGATTAGAGGCGATTGACATGTGATGTCCGCCCTAATAGCACATATGGGCCAGGCTTAGAGTGTGACTCCGCCTGTGCATAGTAGTAGTTGTTTGTGGCACGAGGTGTTTACTACTGTACGGGGTTTCAGACGTTGAGTGTGTTCCGTCTGTTGTACGCGCGTTGCGTTACCGTGTACCCGTTTCTGTTGTGTTACCTAGGCGTGGGTGCGACTCCGTCTAGACGACTAGCGTGTGGTTGTCCTCCGCTAGTGAGCCGGGACATCGAGTGCGACTCTGTCCTGTGCGTACTCCTTTTGGTGGTTTTGAGCCGGTCTCCGTGGAGCCCCTTCTCTACCGCTAGGGTCAAGCGTAGGGGAAAAACCGGTCGTGGACCAGACGCGAGAGAGAGCGTCTGTAGTGTGCACACGTGGCTGGGGTTGAGAGCCTCTGTGGTGACGGGACGCCGAGCCACAGACCCTAGCTGAGTCCTACTTGCTGTGTGTGTGAGTGTGTGTTACTGAGCCGTGTGGTTTACAGTTTTGTGTGGTGCGACGTGTACTTACTTTCTGTTTTTACTTTCCGCACTTTAGACTGTTACCGGTGGGGTTACTTTTCCCTACTGGGTCTCTTTCTTGAGACTCACTCCCTTCCCTTTCAGGTGGGTCTTCGTCGACTCCCGTTCCAGGCGAGTCTAGCCACTCCGGTGTTGGTGCTCCCTAGCTGCAGTGAGTTGTACCTTTTTGTTGTACTTCTGTACTCTGTACCTTGTCTCAGACTCTGAGGTTGTATATGATATGTTCATATAGTGGAATTTTACTGCTTTGCATGGTGTGTATCTTCTTACATATAGTCTCCTCGGACTCTAAATTCCTACCCTTCCGAGCTTGTCTCGTGGGTTAGCGGGTCAGAATTCGGGTTACTGTTGTTACTGGTAATGCGGATTCTGGGTCGTTACAGTTTGGTATCAGAGCGTGGTCTGATGAGATATATATAAGAAAATGCCTACCATGTTAACTCAGAGTCTAAAGAGTACAGTGCAGCTATGTAGTTAGCTATGTAGCCCGGAGTTAGTTAGTGTATTTATGTGTGTATTTTTGTTCTGTGTATAGTTCTATGGCCTAGGCGACGTCCTAGAAAGGGAGTAGCCGAGCAGGCGACTCGTCCGGAGGTTGGAGATGCTCTGCCACCTCAACAGACGCAGCCTTTGCCCCAGGATGCGCATAGTGGTATTGTTCCGCCGCCGCCACCTCCACCCCAGGTAGCTCAGGGATTGGAAATGACTCATTTTCTTGAGGGGATGGCTCAGTTTGTTGCTCAGCACCATGACGCGCCGGTACCCCAGGGTGGTACTGGGAGGGTGTTGAGGGAGTTCTTGCAGTTTCAGCCTCCTCAGTTTTTGGCCAGCCTGATCCAGATGTAGCGCGAGCTTGGTTAGATGCAGTGGAGCGGACTTTTCGTTCCATGGAGTGTGTTCCAGAGGAGCGAGTGCTGTTAGCCAGTTACCAGTTGCAGGCGCAGGCGTTGACTTGGTGGTCCGCTGAGTGGGAGACTACTTTTCAGTCTCGCCCACTTAGGCAGATTCCGTGGCAGGAGTTTGTTGTTTCCTTTGAGAGAGCCTTCTGTCCTACTTACGTCCGGACGGAGAGGTTGTACCAGTTTCTGGACTTGCAGCAGAGGGACTCTACTGTGGTGCAGTACAGGGCCAGATTTGTGGAGTTAGGGCGTTATGCTCCGCAGATTATGGGAGATGAGGGTCTGAGGACTCAGCAGTTTGTGAGAGGCTTGAGGCCAGAGCTCAGGCAGGCGCTGATAGTTGCTCGTGTCACAGACTTGGATGCGGCCTATCAGACAGCGGCAGCGTTGGAGGCAGACACCTTGCGGACTCGTGCTCGGAGTGCAGAGGTTCAGACGCAGGTAGTTCCTTCTCAGCCTCACCAGCAGCAGGGTACTGTGCAGACGACCCCGAGGACTACGACTTCTTACGCGTCCACTTCTACTGGGACGACGGCGAAGTCAGGATCTCGGAGGAGATTTCGGCGTGATAGGAGGCAGGCAGAGCAGAGGCAGCAGTCGGTTGGGAGTGTGCAGCAGCCGACAGGTCAGCCTTCGCAGCAGGTACAGCGTACTTTTGCTGGGCAGTGTTACCGGTGTGACCAGATGGGTCACATGGCACGAGATTGTCCTTTGCTACCTCGTGTACCGCAGCAGCAGACTCAGACTCAGCCCCGAGTGCAGCAGCAGCAGCAGCAGGCACCAGTGCAGCAGCGTCAGCAGACTGGAGGTTCTGGTGGGTCCAGAGGTAGAGGTCGTGTTACCCACTTGACTCGTGCAGACGCGGAGGCAGCTCACCTGGTGGAAGGTACTGTTTCAGTTTTTGGTTTTGCAGCTAGAGTTTTGTTTGATTCCGGTGCCTCTCACTCTTTTGTGTCTGAGGACTTTTTAGACTCCCTTGGAGAGTTGAGTTCGGGAGAGTCTGTTGAGTTGGCAGTAGAGTTGCCGACGGGGGACTTTGTCCTTACGTCCTACTGTCTCGAGGAGGTACCTGTGCAGTTGCAGGATCAGTTGTTGTCAGCCCGTTTGTTTGCCTTGCAGTTGCATGATTATGATGTGATTTTGGGTATGGATTGGTTGGAGCGGTATGGTGCAGTGATGGATTGCCAGAAGAAGAGGGTGCACTTGCGGATACCTGGAGCAGCGGCGTTCTACTTCCAGGGTATCGTACCTCTTACTTCTCGCTTTTTAGTTTCTGCTTTGAGGGCAGGGAGGTTACTTGCTTCTGGTTGTCAGGGTTTCCTAGTTTCTGCAGTGACTCTTGACCAGATTGCCTCGGGAGTGGGAGACATTCCTGTAGTGTGTGAGTTTCCGGATGTCTTTCCGGAAGAGTTGCCTGGTCTTCCACCAGAGAGAGAGATAGAGTTTACTGTAGAGTTGGTTCCTGGCACTTTACCTTTTGCGCAGGCACCGTACCGTATGGCACCAGCGGAGTTGAGGGAGTTGAAGAGGCAGCTTGAGGAGTTGTTGGAGAAGGGCTATATCCGTCCTAGCTTTTCTCCGTGGGGGTCACCTGTTTTGTTTGTCCGGAAGAAGGATGGTAGCCTGAGGTTGTGTATCGATTATAGGAAGCTAAATCAAGTGACCATCAAGAATAGGTATCCTTTGCCTAGGATTGATGATCTCTTTGATCAGCTTCAGTCTGCTCGTGTCTTCTCGAAGATTGACTTGAGGTCGGGCTACTATCAGTTGCGGATTAGAGATTCGGACATTGAGAGGACTGCTTTTCGGACCAGATATGGACACTTTGAGTTTTTGGTGATGCCGTTTGGGCTCACCAATGCTCCAGCAGCCTTCATGGATCTGATGCACCGGGTGTTCCACCAGTTCTTGGACCGGTTTGTCGTAGTGTTTGTTGACGACATTCTGGTGTACTCCACTTCGGAGGAGGAGCACGCCGAGCACCTGAGGATCGTGTTGCAGACTTTGCGAGAGCACCAGTTGTATGCCAAGCTTAGCAAGTGTGAGTTTTGGCTACAACAGGTTCACTTCTTGGGGCACGTGATCTCAGGTGAGGGAGTTTCAGTAGATCCAGCGAAGGTTGAGGCAGTTTTGCAATGGGAGAGTCCCAGATCTGTGTCTGAGATTCGTAGCTTTCTGGGTTTGGCAGGTTACTACCGCAGGTTTGTTCGAGATTTTTCTCAGGTAGCTGCACCCTTGACTCGGTTGACGAGAAAGGGAGTTCCGTTTGAGTGGTCGGATCAGTGTGAGCAGAGTTTCATAGAGTTGAAACGTCTGCTTACGTCGGCGCCAGTTCTTGCCTTACCTTCAGGTGAGGAGGGTTTTGAGGTTTGCACAGATGCTTCAGGTGTTGGTTTGGGTGCGGTTCTGATGCAGCAGGGCCGAGTGGTGGCTTATGCGTCTCGCCAGCTTAAGCCCCACGAGGAGAGTTACCCGACCCACGACCTAGAGCTTGCAGCTGTGGTGTTTGCTTTGCGGATTTGGCGTCTTTACCTGTACGGAGTGAGTTTTGTAGTCCGTACCGACCACCAGAGTTTGAGATATGTGTTTTCTCAGAGGGATCTGAATATGAGGCAGCGTCGATGGATGGAATATCTGAAGGACTATGATTTCAGCATTGAGTATAAGCCTGGAAAGGCGAATGTAGTTGCAGATGCCTTGAGTAGGAAAGCACAGATGAGTCATCTGATGCTTAGAGAGTGGCAGTTGTGGCAGTCTGCGGCAGAGGGGTCTTTCAGTGTTTCGTCCAGTCGTTGTGTGTGTTGGGCAGTTTGTTAGCAGCTCCCGCCGTTGTGAGACAGGTTGCTGAGGCTCAGCAGGCAGATCCCGAGTTGCACAGTGTGTTGCTTCTCCCAGAGGTTGAGCTTTGTGAGGACGGGACTGTTAGGTTCCGAGGTAGACTCTATGTTCCTGTTGAGGAGTCTATCAGGAGAGTCGTTTTGCAGGAGGCACATGGTTCCAGGTACTCTATTCATCCAGGGGCGACCAAGATGTACCACAGGTTGAGACGTCAGTTTTGGTGGCCTGGGATGAAGAGAGACATAGCGGCTTTTGTTGCTAGGTGTTTGGTCTGTCAGCAGGTGAAGGCCGAACATCAGCGTCCGGAGGACTTGTGCAGCCGTTAGAGATTCCGATGTGGAAGTGGGACCATGTTACGACTGACTTTGTTTGTGGTTTGCCGAGGACAGCTGGAGGTTTTGATAGCATTTGGGTTCTTGTGGACAGATTGACGAAGACTGCCAGATTCTTGCCTGTCAGGACTAGTTGGGTGTGAGTAGGTTGGCCGCGTTGTACGTAGAGCGGATTGTTCCTTTGCATGGAGTGCCGATCTCTATCGTGTGTCAGACAGGGATCCTCGCTTCACTTCTGGGTTCTGGCGCAGTTTCCAGAGAGCTTTGGGGACAGAGTTAGCTTTTAGTTCCGCCTACCACCCTCAGTCAGACGGTCAGTCAGAGCGGACTATCCAGACTTTGGAGGACATGCTTAGAGCTTGTTGCCTGGAGTGGCAGGGGTCGTGGACAGCTCACTTGCCGTTGGTCGAGTTTGCATATAATAATAGTTATCACTCCAGTATCGGTTTGGCACCATATGAGGCTTTGTACGGACGACCGTGTCGCACTCCTCTTGACTGGTTCGAGGTTGGCGAACGAGTTGTCACGGGGCCGGAGTTGGTTCAGCAGTCAGTTGAGGTAGTTCAGCTTGTGAGACAGAGGCTTCAGTCAGCTCAGAGTCGGCAGAAGAGTTATGCAGATCAGCGCAGACGACCGCTCGAGTTTCAGGTAGGAGACCAGGTGTTTGTTCGTGTGTCTCCTATGAAGGGAGTGGTGAGGTTCGGTAAGCGTGGGAAGTTGAGTCCTCGCTTTATTGGGCCTTTTACCATTTCTGAGCGTGTCGGGAGTTTGGCGTACAGACTTGAGCTTCCGTCAGAGTTGGCAGCAGTGCACGACGTGTTTCACGTGTCGATGCTTCGGAGATATCTTTCTGACGAGTCTCACGTTCTGCAGAGTGCAGAGTGGTCTGAGGTGACTCCAGTGTTGACTGTACCCGAGTTTCCGTTGCACATTGAGGATCGCCGAGTTCAGAGGTTGAGGAACAAGGCTATCCCTTTAGTTCGTGTTGCGTGGCAGCGGCACTCCGGTGGTGAGTCGACATGGGAGCGGGAGGACGAAATGCGCGAGCATTTTCCGTACCTCTTTGGTGAGTTTTCTTTCCTTGTGTTGTTTGAATTTTGAGGGCAAAATTCCTTAAGGGGGGAGAGCTGTAAGGTCTCGGGTCTTTAGTGGATCCTTATTGGGTCTGTAGGGTCCTGTGTAGTTGACGGCCAGGGCTTGCCGTTGAGTCTGAGTCAGCGTCCAGCGATGTGGACGTCTGAGCTTGAACTCAGCGACAAGCTATGTGGACGTTAATCTGTAGGCGGTTCAGTTGGCGGCCATTGATGTTGACGTCGACTAACCAGTCCTGTTGAAATAGGGCAGCCCGAGAGCAGAGTTCCTTCTTCTTCTTTTCTCTCCTTCCTTCCACCTTAGCCTTTCTTGATTTCTGTAGCTTCTGTTGAGTGATTTGAGCTCGTGGGAAGCCCCTGGATCGTGTGGCGTTGCTAGTTCGGGCGGGAATCGCAAGGTTTTGGCGTGATTCGCGCGGAGTCTTCTGGGAGATCCGGCGCGATTGGTGGCTGTTTGGGGATTCTTAAGGCGTTCTGAGGTAGGGACTTAACCCCTATAACCCTCCCCAGCAAACCAGCATGTCCAATTAAGCAAATTGGTGTGTAATTTGTGGTTTAGGGTTTGGGTTGTATCATGCCGGGATTTGAGTAAATTAGACAATCTAAGTGTTAGAATGTTTAGTTTAGATGTTCTGGTAGTGTAAACTGATGTGAGGAAGTGTTTCCCTCCATCAGTCAGAGTTTAGTTAAGTGTTCCTGCCTTTTGGGACTGATTCGGGTCAGTTCTGGGTATGGGGAGCTGAAGATATCAACGTCCACATCTGTTGACGTTGAGATCTTCAGGGGTGAATTAAACGACAAGGTCGATTGCCGTTTAGTTCCTATTAACGACATGAGGGTTGCCGTTTACCCCATGTTGGCGGCAATCGATGTGGCCGTTTATATCCTGTCTCCCAGCAGACTTAAGCTATGTGATTAGAGGCGATTGACATGTGATGTCCGCCCTAATAGCACATATGGGCCAGGCTTAGAGTGTGACTCCGCCTGTGCATAGTAGTAGTTGTTTGTGGCACGAGGTGTTTACTACTGTACTGGGTTCCAGACGTTGAGTGTGTTCCGTCTGTTGTACGCGCGTTGCGTTACCGTGTACCCGTTTCTGTTGTGTTACCTAGGCGTGGGTGCGACTCCGTCTAGACGACTAGCGTGTGGTTGTCCTCCGCTAGTGAGCCGGGACATCGAGTGCGACTCTGTCCTGTGCGTACTCCTTGTGGTGGTTTTGAGCCGGTCTCCGTGGAGCCCCTTCTCTACCTCTAGGGTCAAGCGTAGGGGAAAAACCCGTCGTGGACCAGACGCGAGAGAGAGCGTCTGTAGTGTGCACACGTGGCTGGGGTTGAGAGCCTCTGTGGTGACGGGACGCCGAGCCACCAGACCCTAGCTGAGTCCTACTTGCTGTGTGTGTGAGTGTGTGTTACTGAGCCGTGTGGTTTACAGTTTTGTGTGGTGCGACGTGTACTTACTTTCTGTTTTTACTTTCCGCACTTTAGACTGTTACCAGTGGGGTTACTTTTCCCTACTGGGTCTCTTTCTTGAGACTCACTCCCTTCCCTTTCAGGTGGGTCTTCGTCGACTCCCGTTCCAGGCGAGTCTAGCCACTCCGGTGTTGGTGCTCCCTAGCTGCAGTGAGTTGTACCTTTTTGTTGTACTTCTGTACTCTGTACCTTGTCTCAGACTCTGAGGTTGTATATGACATGTTCATATAATGGAATTTTACTGCTTTGCATGGTGTGTATCTTCTTACATATAGTCTCCTCGGACTCTTAAATTCCTACCCTTCCGAGCTTGTCTCGTGGGTTAGCGGGTCAGAATTCGGGTTACTGGTTGTTACTGGTAATGCGGATTCTGGGTCGTTACAGAGCAGGTCGACACTGGACCTCGTTCCCAGAACAGCCTATTTTCAGATTTTGGACAGTGTGTCGACACCACCACCAGGGCAGGTCGACACACTACGGAAAGATTCCAACTTAAAATGGATGATTGCCACGTGTCATCCTAGGGCGATGGTGTATCAACCTAGGATTGTGTGCCCTTGTACCTAAAGGGTATCTTTGGAATCTTTTGGGTATAAAAAGCCCCCAATTGGCCATCCATCACATCAAGAGACCCAACGAACTCTTGGAGCCTTCCAGAAAGTTCCCTTTGGCGGCGAGAAGAGTTCATCTCCCTCCTCTGCTCTCCTGGTGTCTTCTGAAGACCAATTCTCATCAATTCAAGTGTGAGAATTGGAGTTTGATCCTTGAAGAAGCAATTGAAGCACCTCAAGGAAGCAGATCAAGTAGGAGCATCCGTTGGAGAAGATTTCAAGGAAGATCCCAAGTTCAAAAGTGCAGAGCATCGTTTGGGACTTCAAGAATCCAAGCCTCTTCCCAGTCTGAGCTTCTACAAGGGAGTACACTGAAGAACAAAGTCTTTTCATACAATTCTTAATGTACTTTTGTTCTTCTGAGACATTTTGAGATTGTGCAAGTGCTTCTGCATAATTCTCATGAATGTTCTCATGTTCGACATGATCTGCTGCTAGAAGATCTATGTCTTGTGTTGGTGTCTAGCAAAGTTGTTTGTGAGCCATTGTGCTCAGTTTGAGTCGTCGAACTCAAGTGTTTGTTGAGCAGTCTTGCTCAGGGATCTAGAGTAGTCTTACTCTAGAGTTGTGTGAGTTGTAAACTCAGGTGTTGGAGTTGTCTGGCTCCAGTGGGTGTGTTACCCAGGTTGTTTAGTGAATCCTCACTAGGTGTGAGGGGTGGATGTAGGAATCACATGGGTGATTTCCGAACCACCTAAAAATCTCTGTGCACTTGTCTATTTGTGGTTTGATTCCATTATCCGTTAGATGCTTGCATAGGATCGCTTAAGATTCACTTAATCAACTGGTTTTCACATCTATTTTATCAACTCACTTAACATCTCATCAGATCTGTGTTTTTCACTGTTAAAATTGCCTCTGATTCTAAAAGTATTTTTAAATTGCTTAAGCTTCCGCATAAAGTGGCATAGATCTATTCATCCCCCCTTCTAGATCTTATCCACACTTTTTCCTCAATCCTTCAATTGGTATCAGAGAGGGTTTACATTTGATCTGAGCAGTTTTTGAGTATTGTGTGTCTGATTGCTTGATTGTTTGCTTGCTTGCTGAGTATTCCTTCTGTGCTTTCTTTTTAAGTCAATGGATTCCAAAGGTTTCATAGCTGAGGGGCATTCCATAAATAGGCCACCATTCTTTAATGGAACGGACTATTCATACTGGAAAAATAGAATGCAAGTGTTTCTAAGAGCCCAGAACTATGAAATCTGGAAAGTGGTTGAGGTTGGTCCCTATGAAAACCAGGGAGAGGAAGAAACCTGGACTAGGGAACAAATAAGAAAAGTCACATTGAATTATAGTGCCATGAACATGATTCAATGTGTTGTTCATCCCAAAGAGTATTCGAGAATCTCAATGTTCAAATCTGCCAAAGAGATGTGGGATAAACTCGAATTACTTTATGAGGGAACATCACAAGTGAAGGAAACTAAGGAAAATATTCTTGTTTCAGAATATGAATTGTTTATGATGAAGTCTAATGAAACAATTTCTAAAATGTTTGCCAGGTTCATGGTTATTGTCAATGGACTGAAGGCCTTAGGTAAGGACTACACAGATGCAGACTTGGTAAGGAAAATCTTACGTTCACTTTCTTCAATTTGGCATACAAAGGCCACTGTCATTGAAGATTCTAAAGATTTGTCCAAAATTTCTTTGGATGAATTGATAGGATCCTTAATGACATATGAAATCAATTTGAAAAGAAATGAAGAACACATAATTAAGACCAAGCCAATGGCACTTAAGGCCTCTTCAAGTAATAAAGACAAAAGTCAGGAAAAGACAAGTTCTGAGGAGTCTGAGTCAAATGAGGATGAAATTTCCCTCATGACCAGGCAATTCAAAAATTCTTGAAATATAGAAAAGGAAAAATGTCTGGGAAAAAGAAGTTTTCCTCAGGTAAAAGAAACACTTCCTCTTCTAATTTCAACAAGAATCAAAAATCTGACGAAACTGTCATTTGTTACAGGTGCAATAAGCCAGGACACATAAAGGAGAGTGTCCTGAGAACAAGAAAGAAAAGCACAAGAAGTTCCAGAAGTTCAAGAAGCCAAAGCCATGGTAGCCACTTGGTCTGATGAAGATTCAAGTGAAGAAGAAGAAGACAAAAATCCTCAAGCTCTGAGAGTGAGGAAATCTGCTTCATGGCCAACAACTCTGAAGAAAAGGTAAGCACCTCTTTTGAAGATTTCACTGTTGAAGATTGGCAGGATGTTTATGCTGAACTAGTTGAAAAATATTCTGAAATGAGAAAAGAAAACAAACACATCAAAAAGAAAATTGAAAACCTTTATCATAACCAATCTTCAAACAACAGAATTTGTGAGCTAGAAAATGAGATAACAGAATTAAATGAAGAAAAAGAAATTTTCATGAACCTAATTGATGATCTAAAGCTTGCCTCTCAAAAGGCCACCCAAGAATTCAAAGACTTATCTGAAAAGTTGGAAATGGAAAAACAAGAAAAACAACAAAAGATTGAAGAAATTAAAACTCTTCAAAACCAGCTAAAAGAAAGGGATGAAGTTATCCAAACCTTCACAAAAGGTAAAGATAACTTGGAGGCACTGCTAGGAACAAACATGACAACAACTTCTCATGGATTAGGATTCAACAAATAGAAACCAAAGAAAGACAAATCTGGTGAGAAAAATGGCAAAGCACCATTAATTAAATTTGTCAAAGGTCCTAATCTTGAGAACACAGAAATCAAGCAAACATCAGACAAAACATCAAACAAAACACAAAACAAATCAAAAACTCAAAAACAAAAGAAGACAACCAGGTCGACACAGTCTCCTGACAAGTCGACACCAGTCCACAAGAAGAAGGCTTCTGTGGTTGCTGTGTCGAAACCAGTCATGGAGAGGTCGACCTGCTCAACATCAACAGCTACAAACAACTCAATAAAAAATTCAAATAAAAATTTGAAAAACAAGAAAAAGTCAAAGGAAAACATTTATAAAGAACCTTGGACCTCCAAGACAGCATTTCAAGATGATTGGACCAATCCTTGGAGCCAATGGTATGACAACCCTTGTTGGTATCATCCTCAATTCTTTTATCCAAACCTTTTGATGTACCAACAAAATCCATGGATTCCATCTCCTCATCTGAATTCCTATGCTCAAATGAAAAACTCCCCTCCCACTAAAAACAAAAATACTGGTGCTTTCATTCCTAAGGGAAAGAACAAATAGAAAAAGACTGAAAACACCATTGTAACAAAACAAAAATCAGAAACAAGTCAAATTTGGGTGAGAAAAGATTTACTAACAATGTTCAAACATTCTGATGGTCCCAACTCTGTTTGGGTACCAAAATCTTCTCTCCACTGATCTATTTTGCAGTAAGGTCGTGCACCCAACTCCAATGTGTGGTTTCTTGACAGTGGGTGTTCACGACACATGACGGGAGACAGAGCCAATTCTCATTCTGATTGAAAAGGAGGGAGGGTCAGTAACTTTTGGAGGTAAAAATAAAGGAAAGATCATAGGATCTGGTAAGGTTGGTCAAACTTCCTCAAACTCTGTAGATAATGTTTTACTAGTTGATGGTCTTGATTACAATTTGCTCAGTATCAGCCAACTATGTGACAAAGGTCACAAAGTTGTGTTTGAATCTGATTTCTATAAGATAATTGACTCATCAACTGATAAAATTAAATTCTTTGGAAAAAGGGAAAACAATGTCTACATGATCAACCTAAATAAAAACTTTTCTGAAAATCTTTGCTTTGTTGCAAATAAAGATGAAATTGCATGGACTTTGCATAAAAGACTTGGCCATGCAAGTTTCAGAACAATGAATAAGTTGTTAAGATTGAATTTGGTTAAGGGTCTTCCTGAATCTTTCTCTAATGTTGAAAATCAAGTTTGTGGGATCTGTGCTAAAGGAAAACAAACAAGAAAATCTTTTAAAAACTTCAATGAGGTACTCACATCTAGGCCACTAGAATTACTTCATATGGACCTTTTTGGCCCTACAAGAATTCTAAGTCTAAGTGGCAAAAGATATGGGTTTGTAATCATTGATGATTTTACTAGATTTACTTGGGTTATTTTTCTGTCCCACAAAAGTGATACTTGTCTTGAATTCAGGAACTTCTGTACCACTGTCTTAACAACTTATCCATATAAAATCAAAAATATTTTGACTGATCATGGGGGTGAATTTGAGAACACATCTTTTTCTGATTTATGTGCTGAATTACAAATATTCCACAAGTTTTCTTCACCAAGAACTCCAGAACAAAATGGAGTTGTGGAAAGAAAGAATAGAACTATTGTGGAAATGGCTAGATCCATGCTCTTAGGAAGTAATTTGCCCAAATCCTTTTGGGCTGAAGCTGTAAACACAGCCAATCATATTCTAAATAGAGCATTGATCAGACCAAAAATCAGAAAACCCCCTATGAATTATTGAAAAACAAAAGCCAATGTATCTTATTTTAAAACTTTTGGGTGCAAATGCTTTGTACACAACAATAACAAAGAAAACCTTGACAAATTTGATGCTAAAAGTCAGGAAGCCATCTTCCTTGGCTATTCTGAGGTGTCAAGGGCTTTCAAAGTGTACATTCTTAAAACTAAAACTGTTGAAGAATCTCCACATGTTATCTTTGATGAAAATTCCTTTTCAACTAATTTCTAAATCTTGCAGGGAAAGACAAGACACTGAAGAGGATGAATTTATTGTGGACTCTTCACCAACTGTTGAGGAGTTTGAAAACATTGAAGAGAACCTGAACACACCATCTTCAAGTGGTTCAGGTAATATTATCCCAGAAGTGGGTACTTCTGAACAGGTAATTTCTGAACATCATTTTTGAGAGATCACCCATTAGACAATGTGGTTGGCAATGTACATGATAGAGTTAGGACTTGATCATCATTCCTGTATGATATTGAAGAAGACCCACTAGCTCTAATTTCCCAAATTGAACTAAAGTCAATTGATAAAGCCTTATCAAGTTCTGATTGGATTAATGTCATGCATGATGAACTTCATCAATTTGAAAGAAATCAAGTATGGGAATTAGTACCTAGACCTAGTGACCAAACAATCATTGGCACTAGATGGGTTTTCAGAAATAAGTTGAATGAAAATGGTCAAGTCATTAGAAATAAAGCTAGGCTAGTTGCAAAGGGGTACAATCAAGAATTGGAATTGATTTTGAAGAATCATATGCCCCTGTAGCTAGACTAGAAGCAGTTAGAATTTTCCTTGCTTTTGCATCCTCCATGAAATTCAAAGTTTATCAAATGGATGTCAAAAGTGCATTTTTAAATGGATATATTAAGGAAAATGTTTTTTTTGAACAACCTCTGGATTTGAAAATGAAAAACATCATAACCATGTTTTCAAGCTTAATAAGGCTCTCTATGGTCTTAAGCAAGCTCCAAGAGCTTGGTATGACCGTTTGAGTACCTTTTTACTTGAAAAAGGATATTCTAGAGGAAATGTTGATCAGACTTTGTTTACAAAACAGTCAAAAATCAAATAATTGTGGTCCAAATTTATGTTGATGACATAATATTTGGCTCAACCAATAAAGGCCTATGCACTGAATTTTCAAATCAAATGAAGAATGAATTTGAAATGAGTTAATGGGAGATTTAACATTTTCTTGGGATTGCAGGTTAACCAAACATCTGAAGAGATCTTCATCAGTCAAGCCAAGTATGTCAAGGAACTTCTCAAAAGGTTTGACTTTCAGAACCTCAAGCATTCAAGCACACCTATTGCTATAAATGCTAAGCTAGAAGAAGACTCAAATGGTAAGTCAGTAGACCCAAAGACCTACAGAGGTATGATTGGCTCTCTACTCTATCTTACAACTTCTAGACCAGATATTCAGTTTAGTGTGTGTTTGTGTGCTAGATTTCAGTCTAATCCTAAGGAAAGTCACATGTTAGTTGTTAAGAAATTTTCAAATATCTTGTTGGAACATGTGATTTAGGAATTTGGTATCTGCTAATTGCAAGCTAGATTTGATTGCCTATTGTGATGCTGACTATGCTGGGTGTAAATTAGATAGAAAAAGCACAAGTGGCTTGTGTTTTATTCCTAGGTGGGTGCCTTATTTCTTGGGCTTCCAAGGAGCAACATTCAGTTGCACTGTCAACTGCAGAGGCTGAATATTTGCAGCAGGTAGATGTGGAACTCAGATTCTCTGGGTGAAACATCAACTTCTCGATTACAACCAAGATTTCGGTTGTGTACCCATTCCTATGTGATAATACAAGTGCAATAAATCTGTCTAAAACCCCATTCAGCATTCTAGAACCAAGCATATTGAGATTAGCATCACTTCTTGAGAGATGAGGTTGCAAAGAAGTCCTTTGAACTCCATTTCATTGAAACTGAAAAACAAGTTGCAGATATTTTCATCAAACCCCTTCCTGAAAACAGATTTTTATCTTTGAGGAGAGAACTTGGTCTTTGTAAATGTCCACATTCTGATCTCTCTTTAGGTTTGGGTTGAGTGTTATGCACTGTCTAAGGGAGAGTTCTTTTCATATCATAACCCTTTGCTTCCTTCAGTCACACTGTCCATATCTCTCTCAATTCCACTTCCATTTCTTTTGGACAATAAATTCTTCAACTCTTATTGTGTTGAAATTTCTTGGTATATCAAATGGTGACTTGGAGAAGACAAGTCAGGCTTGTCTAGACACTTTCACTATGCGTGAGTATATCTCCGCCAAGTACTAAGAAATAAATGCAATTGCTGAGGGGGAGCTTTTATTGTTAAAAGAAAATTATCTTTCTTGATTTCAAAAAAAAAAACTTGCATATCTTTATTTGATAGAAAATGATTGAAATCATCATCTCAGGGGAGCTAGAAAATTCACAAGTCATGACTTTTGCAAAATTCATAACTTTTCTTGCATTTCATCAATTTCATGCATGATGTCATCATTGATGTCTAGAGTCTCCAAATGATCCTTTGAGTGATCTATCATATTTTTACTAATCAATTGTCAACTATATTTTTCAACCCACAGAAACTCAGAATTCTTCCAAGATTGAAAACAACTTGTGTCTTGAAATTAAAACATCTCTTTGTTTGCAACTGATGTTGGATAAAATTGATTTCTATCTTACAAAACTCTCAAAATTTTGAAAATTCAACAGAGCAATGATTTGTGCTGAGAAACTGCACACCTTCACAATGAATGAAGTGCCATGCATGTCATGAGGCACTAATGTTATCTCTGTTCAAAGGGGATAAAAATTCAAAAATAAATTCAAAATACAACAAAAATGTGCTATACTTTTTGATAATGACTGAGTAACTGGAAATATTGGCGTCTACAAAACGTATATTTTCATGTCAAAAGGTCATATTTACCCCTTTGAGACTTGACAATGAATAAATCTTAAGTATCAGGGACTATGGTGTGTAAAAAGCACTAGCACTTGAGTGAAAAAGATTTATATCATTGATAGTCTGTTACAAAAACAAAATATATGTGCTAATGGAGTTTTGTTTAGAAAGAATCATTTTCATTCATCATCAAGTTGTTCTTTAAGTGTGTTTTATTTTCAAAACAATTGTATTCAGTCTAGAGGATATCTTTATTTCTTTAACGTTGAGAAATATGGTAGTTATAGTTGATTGTTAGATATTATATCCCTCAAATCATCATTTCATTGACTCAAGTCTTTGAATGCTCATATCCTATTGGAAATTGTTTAAAACTTGAATTGTGATGAATTTTTGCAAAATATAACAAATGAATTTTTAAGCCTCTTAAACATCCTTGAAATGACTATTTCTCTCATTGATTATCATTTTAAAGAAGTCCAAAAATTCTCAAAAAATTCTCACAAAAAATTCAGCTTTTCTTCAAAGGCCAGGTCGACACACACCTATCCCGTGTCGACACACACCCTAGGTCAGGTCGACACTACAATCTTCCAGTGTCGACACTGCACCCCTTGCCAGACCTTTTTAAATCGGGGTTCCGGTTAAGCCCTTGTTGTTCCTGTGGGGTATTGCACCACTGCAAACCCTTTAGGCATCAGGTCGACCCGACGGTCGCTTTTCTCTCATTTCCGGCAAGAAATTCACAAATTTCTCTCTCAATCACATCCCTTTCTCAATCATCTCTTCTCCTTCATCAACTCCCGATTCCACTCCATCCTTGCAACCATGGTGAGAAAAATGGGTCCTCGCCGTGGAGCAAGATCTCAGGCCTCATCTAGGCCAGTTCCGGCAGAGGATGATGTTCCTCAATTAGAAAGAAGAACCAAACGGCGCAATGACCTGCAGAGCAACCAGGGTCCTCCTCTGCATCTTAGCCAGCAGCCAAGAGAGGTAGACCCTCTTCTTCGGGCAGAGGTAGGGTTTCTAGACCTGAGAATCCGGGCTCCTCTTCTGGAGATTCTACAGAGTCATCATCATCTTCGTCTGAGTCTTCCATGTCTCAAGACACCAACTCCTCAGAGCCCATTAGTGAAGCCAAGCTAATCCTAAAGCCCAGGATAGTGGATTTGACAGATATTCAGCTAGCAAATACCTTTCCAGAAATTCAGACCTACTTCTCTTTTCAGTCTTGGTTACTCTTCATTTCTGAATTTCAAATCATCTATCCAAGACTTGTTCAGGAATTCTACAAGAATTTGAAATGCACAGATGAAGGGTATCAGTCAAAGGTTAAGGGGATAGCTATTGACATGCCAACAGACATAGCTGCCTCAATTTTCAAAGTACCAGATGAAGGGGCAGATTATCATAATTTCGAATTTGATCTTCATGAAGCTTATACCATCATGACAGGCCTTCCTGCTGATAAATCTGATTCCAGACAAACCTTTGTCACCAAATTCAACACAAATACATTTCCCTGTGTTGAGGATCATCCACCATATGTTGACCACAATCATTACCCCTCAGGTGGTGGAAGGGACAGGCTCAACATATACAGAGGTTATTCTCTATTGCATGGAAAAGGACATCAAAATCAATCTCCATGTAATAATGTATCAAATTATATCTAAAACAACCAGGAAAGACCTCAAGAGATCTCTTCCATATGCTGCACACCTGACTTCAGTGTTCCAGCACTTTGGTGTGCCTTTAGACAATGAGAAATCACAGTCTATCCCTAAATCCAACATCTATCAATTCAAGAATTTTCAGAAATTCATGGGATTCAGACTGGAGGGTAATCAAGTTAGGAAAGGGCCAGTTGTAGTTGAGGCCCCTCAAGCTCAAGAGGAACAGCCTCAAGGTCAAGGGGACCAGCCCCAAGGTCAAGAGGAACAGCCTCAAGGTCAAGGGGACAGCCCCAGGTCAAGAGGAACAGCCTCAAGGTCAAGGGGACCAGCCCCAAGGTCAAGAGGAACAACCTCAAGCTCAAGGGGACCAGCCCCAAGGTCAAGAGATCAGCTCCTTTGAATGAGGATCAGCCTCAAGTCTCAACTGAAGGTGACATCCATTTCATGCCCCACTCTCACCTCAGTTTCAACATCCTCCATGCACACTGAATTTGACATTCCACATGTCTCTCCACAACCTACATTTCAAGCATCCACATCCTCTGGTGGACCTTCTGTTCCACCAGAGTTGTTCTCCTTTTTAAATGATAATTTGAAACCTTGAACACCTCTATTCAAACCATGTCAGAAACCTTGAGTTGAGGATTCAGAGATTGGAGAACACTGTGTCTGCCAAGTTCATAGAGCAAAAAGCTGCCTCAGACTATGCAGCTCAAAGATTCAACAGATTAATTGGTACAATGGCAGATGCTTCAGTTCAGCTGAAGGAGCACCAGCAAAAGTTGGAGACAGTTCTTCAGGGAATTTTGGCAAATTCCCAAGCTGATGTCTTCAACACCAAGCAGACATTACATGAGATCACCAGCACTAGACTGTCTTTTGCTCATTTCGTGGATGATTTAGAGAGCATGAGGAATTTCAATGCACACATTGACAACCAGATCACTGATTTGACAAGGAATTCAAAATCATGCAAAGGCCTGGTTGGTCAGCTGGATCATCTTCCTCTTCACAAACCATATCAGCTGATCTAGCCAGAATTCAAGCTACTTTGATAGAAAACTCAAACAGAATGGAACATTACTTGCACACAAAACTCACAACCATTCAAGATCAAATCAAGTCCAGCTGACTTTCATGGAGAAAAGACTGTCAGACATTGAGACAATCTTACTTCCCATTCCTCCTCTCCACCTTCTACATAATGTATTTTTTTTTGATGATGTCAAAGGGGGAGAAGAAAGAAAGAGAACAAGAAATGATTGTGATCTTTTTGGAAAGATTGTAATGTTTCTCTTGAATGAAATGAAATGCTTTTGCTTAGCTTGAATGAATTTCTCATTTGTGTCTTCAATGTGATTGAAAATTGTTATGTGAATGTGAATGTATGAATGCTTGTCAAGTTGCTTGACCTTCTTTATGCAACTAACTTACTTCAAGTAACATTGTACTGTAAAGTACAACCATCAATTGTGACTGAGTTATATTAAAGGTCTTTGACAAGCATGAACATAAAAAGAAAAATAAGGACTTTGAATAACCAAAAATTGCTTAAAATCACATCTCATCAAAACCTCATGTCATATGGATTTAATGTTGCCATCATCAAAAAGGGGGAGATTGTTGGGTTGAGTGTAATTTCATATCATTTCCCTCTATTTTGATGATGACAAATGTGATTTGAATGCAAACTAATTGAAACATGATAAACACATTTCACTTGAAATATATATTCAAAAAGCATGTTTCAAAGCACACTTATCATTTGTACTCATAATAAAATATTTTACTAATGATATATGTGTTTATTTTCAGGTACAAATACTTTTTGCAAAGATGGTGTCGACACACCCCACAATGGTGTCGACACAACACCTCAGACTCAAAGGCAAAAAGCTGAAGAAATGTTGAGACTGTGTCGACACTAGTCAAAAAGCAGGTCGACACGAGTTGCAAATTCCAGGAATTAGACTACCCAGGTCGACGCAGGATGAGGGCAGGTCGACATGGACCTCGTTCCCAGAACAGCCTGTTTTCAGAATTGGGACAGTAGGTCGACACTACCACCAGAGCAGGTCGACACTGGATCAATTCCCAGAACAGTCTGTTTGCAGAATGGGACAGCAGGTCGACGCAAGATGAGAGCAGGTCGACACTGGACTTGTTCCCAGAACAGCCTATTTTCAGATTTGGGACAGTGTGTCGACACCACCACCAGGGCAGGTCGACACACTACGGAAAGATTCCAACTTAAAATGGATGATTGCCACGTGTCATCCTAGGGCGATGGTGTATCAACCTAGGATCGTGTGCCCTTGTACCAAAGGGTATCTTGGAATCTTTTGGGTATAAAAAGCCCCAATGGCCATCCATCACATCAAGAGACCCAACAAACTCTTGGAGCCTTCCAGAAAGTTCCCTTTGGCGGCGAGAAGAGTTCATCTCCCTCCTCTGCTCTCCTGGTGTCTTCTGAAGACCAATTCTCATCAATTCAAGTGTGAGAATTGGAGTTTGATCCTTGAAGAAGCAATTGAAGCGTCTCAAGGAAGCAGATCAAGTAGGAGCATCCGTTGGAGAAGATTTCAAGGAAGATCCCAAGTTCAAAAGTGCAGAGCATCGTTTGGGACTTCAAGAATCCAAGCCTCTTCCCAGTCTGAGCTTCTACAAGGGAGTACACTGAAGAACAAAGTCTTTTCATACAATTCTCAATGTACTTTTGTTCTTCTGAGACATTTTGAGATTGTGCAAGTGCTTCTGCATAATTCTCATGATGTTCTCATGTTAGACATGATCTGCTGCTAGAAGATCTATGTCTTGTGTTGGTGTCTAGCAAAGTTGTTTGTGAGCCATTGTGCTCAGTTTGAGTCGTCGAACTCAAGTGTTTGTTGAGCAGTCTTGCTCAGGGATCTAAGTAGTCTTACTCTAGAGTTGTGTGAGTTGTAACTCAGGTGTTGGAGTTGTCTGGCTCCAGTGGGTGTGTTACCCAGGTTGTTTAGTGAATCCTCACTGTGTGAGGGGTGGATGTAGGAATCACATGGGTGATTTCCGAACCACCTAAAAATCTCTGTGCACTTGTCTATTTGTGGTTTGATTCATTATCCGTTAGATGCTTGCATAGGATCGCTTAAGATTCACTTAATCAACTGGTTTTCACATCTATTTTATCAACTCACTTAACATCTCATCAGATCTGTGTTTTTCACTGTTAAAATTGCCTCTGATTCTAAAAGTATTTTTAAATTGCTTAAGCTTCCGCATAAAGTGGCATAGATCTATTCATCCCCCCCCCCCTTCTAGATCTTATCCACACTTTTTCCTCGATCCTTCAGATAAATGCTGGATGTGTGGCTTATTTAGCCTCGGTAAGTCAGTAAAGCTAGTCATTCATGGAAGCAGTTCCCGTGGTTAGGGAATTGTTGATGTTTTTCCTGAAGATTTGTCTGGTTTAGCTCCACATAGAGAGGTGGACTTTACCATTGAGTTGCTGCCAGGTACCATGCCGATCTCTAAAGCTCCATATCGGATGGCACCAGCAGAACTTAAAGAATTGAAAAGGCAATTAGAAGAACTGTTGCAGAAAGGGTTTATTCGACCAAGTCATTTCCCGTGGGGAGCACCGATATTATCTGTGAAAAAGAAAGATGGAGTTTTCGTATGTTATTGATTGTAGAAAATTGATAGTGCCATTAAGAAAAGTACCCGTTGCCGAGGATAGATGATCTGTTTGATCAGTTACAGTCAGCAAAGGTATTTTCTAAAATTGATTTAAGGTCCGGGTACCATCAGTTAGATTTAAAGAGGAGGATAAGATAAAACAGCTTTCAGAACCAGATATGGTCACTATGAATTTGTGGTTATGCCATTTGGCTGACCAATGCTCCTGCAGGTTTTATGGATCTGATGAAGAAATTTTTCATCCGTATTTAGACCAATTCATTGTGGTCTTTATTGATGATATTCTGATTTATTCAGCATCTGAAGAGGAGCATGCAGCTCATTTGAGGTTTACCTGCAGTTGTTAAGAAATAACCAGTTGTTTGCCAAATTCAGTAAGTGTGAATTTTGGTTGAAAGAAATTCAATTTCTGGGTCATGTCATCTCAGCTAAAGGAGTAGCAATGGACCCAAGTAAAGTGGAAGCAGTGATGAAATGGGAAGTGCCTAAGACAATTACTGAGATTAGAAGTTTTCTGGGATTGGCAGGTTATTATAGGCGCTTCATACAAGATTTTTCTATGATTGCGGCACCTATGACCAAATTGACTAGGAAAGGTGTGCCTTTTGTGTGGTCCGGCGAATGTCAGAAAAGTTTTATGGAGTTGAAGAAGAGGCTTACAACAACACCCATATTGACATTACCGGCAGGAAGTGGTGGTTTTGTGGTATATACAGATGCTTCAAGGAGAGGACTTGGCGCAGTGCTTATGCAGCATGGCAAAGTGATAGCTTATGCGTCCAGGCAATTGAAGCCAGCAGAAGAGAATTATCCCACTCATGACTTGGAATTGGTAGCAGTTGTGTTTGCTTTGAAAATGTTGAGGCATTATCTGTATGTCGAGAGATTTGAGATCTTTACAGATCATAAAAGCTTGAAGTATATCTTCTCGCAGAAGGATTTAAATCTCCGTCAGCGCAGGTGGATCGAATACTTGAAAGATTATGATTTCAGTTTGGCTTACCATCCGGGTATGGCCAATGTTGTAGCAGATGCCTTGAGCAGAAAGACATATATAAATTTGATGATGATTAAAGAGTGGAAGTTGTATGAAGAAATAGTAGAGAACTCCTTGTATGTGCCCAGTAGTCAGCGATGGGCAATATTAGCTGCTAGTGCTGTAGAGCCGTCATTATATTGGCAAATTGTGGAAGCTCAGAGGGCAGATGCAAGTTTAGCCGAAATTGTGAAAATGGAAGGAGTTACCATTGATGATAATTGTGTGATTAGGCTCAGAGGCAGGTTATTTGTACCAGCTGAAAGAGAAGTAAAGCAGCGAGTGTTAGAGGAGGCTCATAAATCCAGGTACACTATCCATCTGGGTAGTACTAAAATGTACCACGATTTGAGGAAGCATTTCTGGTGGCCTCATATGAAAAAGGAAATAGCAGAGTTTGTTGCAAGGTGTGCTATCTGTCAACAGATTAAAGCAGAACATCAGAAGCCTGGAGGTTATTGCAACTGTTGTCCATTCCACAGTGGAAATGGGATGATATTGCCATGGACTTTGTGGCAGGTTTACCAAGATCGGGTTCCGGACATAATGGAATATGGGTATTTGTTGATAGATTAACTAAGGTATGCAGATTAGTAGTAGTAAGTATGTCTTGGACAGAGGATAGATTAGCAAAGATTTATGTTGAAAGAATTGTTCCACTGCATGGTATTCCGAAGACTATTGTGTCTGACAGAGATCCAAGATTTACTTCTTGTTTTTGGAGAAGTCTGCAGAAAGTAATTGGCATTGAGCTGAGATATAGCTCCGCTTATCATCCCCAGACAGATGGTCAGACAGAGAGGACTATCCAGACGATTGAAGATATGTTGCGGGCTTGTTGTTTAGTTTAGGGAGGTAACTGGGAGCATCATTTGGGAATGGTTGAGTTTACCTATAATAATAGTTATCATACCAGTCTTGGGATGGCACCGTATGAAGCTTTATATGGAAGGCCATGTAGAACCCCATTGAACTGGCATGAAGTGGGAGAAAGGCAATTAGTGGGTCCTGAATTGATTCAGCAAACCACAGAAGTAGTGAAGCTTATTAAGGAAAAATTGCAAGCAGCTCAAAATAGGCAAAAGAGTTATGCAGATATCCGGAGGAGACCGCTTCAGTTTGAAGTGGGAGATTTTTTTTTCTTGAGAGTTTCCCCGAGTAAAGGTATTATGAGATTTGGCAAGACTGGAAAATTGAGCCCAAGGTATGTGGGACCTTTCCAAGTGATTGAGAGAATTGGGGAAACAGCTTATAGACTGAATTTGCCAATAGATTTTGCGGATGTCCATGATATATTTCATGTTTTTATGTTAAGAAAATGTATAGAAGATCCAGCTCAAATAATCAGTTATCAAGGTGGTGACCTGAGGCCGGATATGACCATGCCAGAGTATCCGGTACAGATCATTGATCGAAAGATAAAGAAGTTGAGAAATAAAGAAATTGAATTAGTTATGGTGAGATGGGAAAATAGGTTGGGTGGTGAGGATACCTGGGAGTTAGCCGAGGAGATGGCTAAAGGGTATCCCTATCTGTTTGAATAAGCTTTTGTATTTCTTTTTAGATGATAGTATTTGTAAGAATGTGCATGTTTAAGTTGTTTAAGTTTGAGTTGTGTTATGAATTTCGAGGTCGAAATTTTCTTTTTAGATGATAGTAATGTAACGTCGCGTGCTTTTCGGATCCTTATGGATCATGTGTGTAATGGTTGTGATGGCCATTGTGAGGCCAGTGTGGTTTGGACGTGTGGTGTGTGCAGGTTTGGTGCAGGTTTGGTCCTAAAACAGGATAGGACCTGCTGCAGTTGATTGGGAGTTGACGGCCAAGGTGTGGTCGTTGACTGGTTTAACGTCCATCGAAGGGGTTGTCAACTTGAGAACTTAACGTCAGGCTTTGTGGACATCTACTGTGACGGTTCCCTAAACGGCATTAAGGTTGACGCCAACCTGTGCGACCTGCAAAATATAGGTCTACCCGAGGACAGTTTCCTCAGCTCATTCTCCCTCTCCCTTGCCCTGTTTTTGTGCCCCTTGCTTCCCCACTACTTCCAACAATTGTAAAAGGTTAGTTGGAGGATCATGGAACGTGAGGTGGTGACGAATCGGCCAAGGAAACACCGGAGCAAGGTGTAATTGTCGTAGGAGCTCGCGGAGGGTTTGGTGCGAAGCAGGAGAATTTAGGAGGTTTAAGTGCGTATTGAGGTAGGGAATGATCCCTTTAGTCCCTATAGGTTGTGATAATGCATTTGGAAAGCATGAATTCGCATGTTAATTGTGTTTTTGGGAATGGTTCTGCATGCGGGGTTAATGGGTGGTTTGACCAAATTAACAAAGGAAATATGTTGTTTTGAGTTAATTAGAATTCATGCATGTTAAAGGAAGTGATTCCTCATGTTTTTCTGTTAAATTTAGGGCTGGGAATACCTGAGGTATCAGCCCAGGGTTTCTGTGAAGTTGATGGCCGAAGATCTTAGCGTCAACATCGATTGACGCTAGGTTCTTCAGCTGGGAGCTTAACGGCTATATACCTTGCCGTTTACATCCCATTGACGGCAGTCGATGTTGCCGCCATCATGTTTTTATGAAAATGTTGTTATATTAGATATTTAATGATATCAAGTGGTGCAATGATAATTGTGGTGCACCTAGTACTCGTGGTTTTTGAGACTAGCGTACTGGGTACGCAGTTGGCTGGTTCTTTACGTGTTTACGTGGTATTCACGTGTAGTGAACTACTAGTGCACGTGGTTTACGTGAGTCTTCACGTGGTTTGTGTGACGTGCACGTGGTTTTGTGTACGTGGCGAGTAGTACGATGCCTACCGTGGTTACCTCTCCAGTTGGGTGCCCCAGGTTCTCTGTGAGCCAAGCTGTTAGCTCGGGGCTTTGTCCCGGTACTTGTGTTGTACCGTCGAGGTCTGTGTCGTCTGACCTGTACACCCTCACTCCTGTGTTTGAGTTGTACGTCCGGCTGAGGGAAAGACGACAGTGGGACAGTGACTTTCGTACTTGTCTTTTAGTCACTTGTAGCGCGCTCGTAGTTGGGGGTACGAACACCAGTAGTCGACACTGGTCCCCAGCTAGTCCTTCTCTAGTGCCTCACTCTAGAGGGCCCAGGCCAGGGTCTCCAGAGGTGTCAGGCATGGGCCTACGACCGTGTGGTCCGCAGGTGGTGGTGTTTAGTTGGTCTCCACAGTTGCTTGACCTTTTCACGTGGAGCGGCAGCAGGACCTTTCATCCGTGGCTGTGAGACTGAGAGGTAGACCTGTGTTAGCTTGTCCAAGTCAGTCTCGGGTATCGCGAACCAGTTCACGTGGCTCGTGTTTGGCTGTCTCTACTTTAGCTCGTACACTTGTACTGGTTTACCGTTTAATTATTACAGTTGTTTTTCGTAGTCGGCAGACGGTGAGTACTTTTACAGCTTTCATATCCTGCTTAGCCGTTCTATAAATTGTTGGTACTGTTTACTACTTTTGTACATGTGTCTTTGGTTTGCTAGGTTTTGGAGGAGTTCCCTACTGAGCCAGTGACTAGCGAGGCTCACCCCTACTCCCACAGGTGAGAGCGAGGAGGACGTTTCTCGATCGTCGTCCAGTTCAGAGCCGCGTCGTAGAGGTGCAGGGTCAGTACCTCCAGCAGTGTAGTCCCAGTAGTGTAGTTGTAGTAGTAGCAGTGTAGCAGTGTAGTGTAACTAGTTGGTTACATTCTTCAGTTGTACCTCGGGGTATGCCCCAGGCCCTTGTACTTTCTTTTCTTTTTGTGGAATTATGGCTATGTAAACTTGTGAAATATATATGTGAAATGGTGTGTTCCTTTGTGTTTACATGGACTGTGGTTTGGTATCCCTTGCGAGGCTTTAGCCCGTTCGCGGGAGGCGGACTCGGATCAAATACGTTATCGGTTTAACGGGCTTGGTCGAGGTGTTCCATCACACACACAGTCCACCCCTCTAGCATGCCGGCCGCCGACTCCTGCCTGCAACCTCCCTAGGTAGAGTGAGGCTAGAGAGTCATAGCAAATAACACAACCACAAACACCGCAGTCCGACCGAACTGCGGCCCCACTCCTGACCTCCCTACGTGGCTCCGGAACCAACACAGAGCGAGGTAGTGGGATGGACAAGCTGGTCCGCACCGGAAGAGCACCTCAACCACCTCGGAGACCCAGACCAGCTAAGAGAGCTCTATAAACGGCTCACGCCGCTGCCCCACCATTTTCCCCTTCTGCTCCAAGTCCAAGACTTGAGCATGCCCGCCACCCGGAGAACTCCCTCAACAGACGCACGGGGCACCGGGAAAAAGAGAATTGGCGTGGCAACCACCACAAAAACAGCACAGCTGACTTGTAACTAAGACAAGCCCAGCTGGCACAGGCACATAGGGCACCCCTTCCGGGAACAACCTCCAGAAGGGTCGTCGGCCAACGTCGGCACACACGGCACGACTTGAGAAACTGGAACACCACAGACAGAATAGAAACCACCGCTCTTCTAGTAATTGATTGACAGACAGACAATCGATTATTAGACAGACGCGAGCCTCCTAGTACAGCCGCTAGGACACGACCACGAAGGTGTCACCTTCGGTCAGTGAACACCGGGAGGCAACCTGCCGTGTTCCCACCAGATGGTCCTAAGGGCACACCCTGCCCTGGGGCACACGCCAACACGCCAACCGTAGCCACGGAAACACCCGAGGCAGACTAGGTCTTGTCGCACCCTCTTAGCCCATTGCGATCCCATCGCGACGGGTAGGGCAACCGCGACAAGCAGGTCACGCCGGGGAAATTCGTTGCGACAATACTCTTGTCACGACAGGAACACAGGCCGCGACAACCTTGTCGCGGCAAGGCAGCGCATCGCGACAACAACCTTGTCGTGACGGGCAACCGGGTCGCGATACGACTCTTATCGCGATGGCCAACCACGCCGCGATAAGGTCACATCCGACCGAGGCAACGCCTCCTCTGATGTCACGACGCACTCGGCGGTCGCGACATCAGCTGGAAGGCAGACCGCCGGGATGCTAAATTCCGGCGTCCCCCACACAACAACAAACACACAAACATGGGGAGGGGATCATGGTGAAAGCAGTAAAAGCATGCATTCCACAATTTAGACCCCCAAACCACACAAACAAGTAAGGGTACAAGAATCCCTACACATTTGAAGAACCGGAACCCCCAAAGGGGCCTTCACGAAGCCACGGCCGCCACCTCCTCGCTCCTCGCCACCGCTCCAAGCTCCGCATGAGCCGCCACCGGCACCTCCGAGCTCCAACCGCCGGAGAAGAAGGCGGTGACCTTTCCTCCTCATAGAGGAGAAGGAAAAGGGGAGGACATGCCAAAAGGAGGGGAAGGGAGAGCTGGCCAAGGCTTTTAGTCTGCGGCTCTCAAAACGCGACGGGGCGGGGCGTCGTGTTATCAACCGTAACGTGACGGCCGCCCCCACTGCAACCAGAACACGCCCTACCTAGGTGCCGCAATAGCCTGACAGGTCCCCCTGCCATGCCTGCCACTCTGACAGGCGGAAGACGCCTGTCAGAAGACCAAAAAGTGAAACCCTTGTCGTGACCCGTTGACCGGGCGTGACAAGAACGCGACCCGACCACCGGTCGCGACCTGGATGGCTATCGCGATGAGCAGCACCGTCGCGACACTAATGCATCGCTAATGCCGGATGCGTTAGTGGCCAGCCATCCCACACAGCTGAAAAGCCAAAAAGCACGAGTTGTTACACAACCACTGGTTTTTAGGGCTAGATCACCCTTGGGATCAGCTTGGGGCCGTTTCAGCTGCTGGAAGCTGAAGTACTTAACATCAACATTTGTTGACGTTAAGCTCTTCAGGGAGGAACTCGACGGCAAGATCGTTTGCCGTTGACTTAAGGTTAACAGCCAACATGTGGCCATCTACTGTTTGTAGACGGCCAAGATGTTGTCATCTACCCCTAGTTGACAGTAGTCGATGCTGTCATCTATTTCAGGTTGGCGGCAATCGATGTTGCCGTCAACTTACAAGTAAGTCCCAGCAGGCTAAGTTCCCTCCTCCACGGTTTGAGGCATTGACATGTGGTGTCCGCCCGTTGCACGGTGTTCCGGACGTTGAGAGTGTCTCCACCGGTACTAGCGCTATGTTTTTACCATGCTTATTTTGTGTTTGCACGGTGTACGCCAGGCGTTGAGAGCGTCTCCATCTGTGCTTGCGTTGTGTTTCCCAGGACGTTGATGTGATGGCTCCATCTGGATGACTGGAGTTGAGCTATTCCGCCAGTGAGCCTAGATGTTGAGTGCGACCCCATCTTGTGTGTGCCCCTTGTGGTGGTTACGAGCCGATTTGCGTGGGACCCCTTCTCCACCGTTCGAGTCCGGTGTTAGAGTGTGGAGCCTGAACTCCCAATGTGGATCAATACAGGGGGTCTGGGTCGCGGAAGTCGACTTCAGCAGTCAACTTCAGCATTCGACTTCAGCAGTGGGAGTCAACAATCAAATTTTGCATTTGACTTTAGCAGTTGAATTTCTGAAGGCAGTCGACTTCTCAACCCCAGGACAGACGACTTGCATGAATCTGAGTTACAGGCAATTTTATCCTTGTAAATCTCGATTATGGCTCCCTAACCTCCCAGTATATATAGTAGGGCGGTCTCTCCTTGTATGTATTGGACGATTTTTCCTGACATATAGTATTGGAACTGCTGCTGTGGTCATGGACGTAGGAAGGCTTTGCCTCCGAACCACGTAAAAATATGGTGTTCTTGTGTTCTTCTTCCCCTTCTTCAATCTCTTCTCCAAACTCTACGTGTGAGTTGTGCGAGAGAGGGCTACCGATCGGGGGAATGATTCCCCAACATCCGGTGTAGGGGAAAACTAGTCGAGGACCAGACGCGAGGGAGAGCATCTGATTGTTCGCACATGACTAGGGTCGGAGGACTCTTTGGTGTCGAGGCGCCAAGCAATAGGCCCTACTTGTCCTACCTTTTGTGTGTTTGTGTGCTTGTGAGTGTACTTGTGTGTGCTTGTTGTGCTGTTGCGCCTACGATGTTCCAATTTCTCGGTGCACTTCTATGAGGAGCTGTGTGAGATGCCACCGGTTTCTGTGTGTTGTGTGGTGTGTGTTTGCTGTTGCTTTACTTTCCGCACCGTTTAGTAGTACTGTTACCAATGGGGGTTAGTATCCCTTCTGGGTATCTTCTTGAGACTCACTCCCTTTCCTTTCAGGTGTAGAGGAGTCTGGTGTAGAGGAGCCTGGACACTCCAGTGCTGGTTCCGCTTAGCTGCTGTGAGTAGTACTTAGCTTTGTACTCGCTATACTCTTTACTTTTGTTGGATCGGCTCTGAGTTGTACTAAATTGAAATATTATCTAGTGGAATGTTTGAAAATTTGTGGTGTGTACATTTTCTTATATGTTCTCCTCAGACGTTCTCTTCTTACCCTTTCAGGCTTCGGCCCGTGGGTGGCGGGTCAAGATTCGGATTACTGGTTGGTAACTGGTAATTCGAATCTTGGGCCGTTACAGTTGGTATCAGAGCCCGGTCTGTCGAGACATATAGGAAACTGTTCCAGGTAACTCAGAGCATGAAGAGTACAATAGAAGCAAGCAAACCGGAGTTATTTTGTGTATTGATGTGTGTGCATGTCCTATGTAGATCCATTATGGCACCTAGGCGACATCGTGTTGAGGAGGTGGCAGAGCAAGCACCTCAGCAGGAGGCTAGAGATGCCCCGCCACCACAGCAGACTCAGCCTGGACCGCAGGACGCACACAGTGGTTTTGTACCACCGCCGCCGCCGCCCCCTCCTCAGGCTGTTCAGGGGTTTGATTGGACCTGTTTTCTTGAGGGGGTGGCTTAAATTGTCACTCAGTATCATGACGCCCCAGCACCTCAGGGAGGATCCGGGAGGGTGTTGAGAGAGTTTCTGCAGTTTCAGCCTCCCTAGTTTCTGGGACAGCCAGATCCAGATGCGGCCCGGTCGTGGTTAGATGCCATGTAGATGACCTTCTGTTCCATGGAGTGTGCACCAGAGGAGATGGTTCTATTGGCCAGCTACTAGCTGCAAGGTCAGGCACTAGCCTGGTGGACCTCAGAGTGGGAGATCACTTTCCAGTCTTGCCCGCTCAGACAGATCTCATGGCAAAGTTTGTGGAGGCCTTTGAGAGAGCTTTTTACCCCACATATGTCAGGACTGAGAGGTTGTATCAGTTCCTGGATTTGACTCAGGGAGAGATGTCAGTGGTCTAGTACAGAGCTAGATTTGTGGAGTTAGGGCACTATGCACCGCAGAACATGGCAGATGTGAGCCTCAGGACCCAGCAATTTATGAGAGGATTGAGGCCAAAGCTTAGGCAGGTGTTGATAGTTGCTCGTGTCACCGACCTTGACACGGCCTATCAGATAGCAGCAGCACTTGAGGCTGATACTTAGTGGACTCGTGAGCAGATCAGGGCAGTCAGGCTCAGGTAGGTCTGTCTCAGCAGAGGCAACAGCAGAGCAGCTCGCAACTGACCTCGAGGACCACGACCTCCTAAACGTCCTCTTCTATAGGGACATCGTCGAGGTTAGGGTGTCTCGGAGGAGGTTCCGACATCAGGAGGCAGGTAGAGTAGAGGCAACCATCAGTAGAGAGTGCTCAGCAGCCATTTGGGCAGCCTCAGTAGCAGAGCGTGTTCTTTTACTAGTCGGTGTTATCGGTGTGACCAGCTGGGCACATGGCGCAGGATTGCCCCTGTTACCTCGAGATCAGCAGCAGTAGAGTCGGCCTCAGCCCCGAGTGCAGCAGCAGCAGTAGGTTTCTGTAGCAGCATCAACAGACTATGAGTTCCGACAGGCCGAAGACCAAGACTCGTGTCATGTACAGGACTCGAGCAGAGGTAGAGGCAGCTCACCTTGTGGAAGGTACCATGACTATCCTTGGTTCTGCCGCTAGAGTTTTGTTTGATTTCGGTGCCTCCCACTCTTTTGTGTCTGAGGAGTTTTGGACTCCCTTGAGGAGCTGGACATGGGAGTGTTCAGCGAGCTCGTTGTGGAGCTGCCGACGGGAGATTTTGCCCTTACCTCCTATTATCTTGAGGAGGTACCAGTGTAGATGCAGGATCAGTGTTTGTCAGCCCAGTTACATGCTATGCAGCTGCAGGATTTTGATGTGATATTGGGTATGGATTGGCTCGAGTAGTACGGTGCTATGGGATTGCAGGAAGAAGAGGTGTACTTTTAGATACCCGGAGAAGCTACTTTCTACTTCTAGGTATATCGTACCTCTTACTTCCCGCTTCTTGATTTCTGCTTTGAGAGCGGAGAGATTGCTAGCTTTGGGTCAGGGCTTCTTGCCACGGCAGTGCTTGTCGACCAAGTTTCTTGGGGAGTGGAGGACATTCCCATGGTGTGCGAGTTTTCGGATGTCTTTCTGGATGAGTTGCCTGGTCTGCCGCCAGACAGAGAGATTGAGTTCACCATTGAGTTGGTGCCTGGCACCGCACCTTTTACGCAAGCACCGTACCGCATGGCACTAGCAGATTGCGGGACCTGAAGAGGCAGCTACTAGGCTAGCTGCTGAGAAGGCTATATTCGCCCTAGCTTTTCTCCTTGGGGGTCTCCAATGCTATTTGTGAGGAAGAAGATGGTAGCCTAAGGTTGTGTATTGACTACAGGAAGTTGAATCAGGTGACCATCAACAATAGGTATCTCTACCTAGAATTGATGATCTCTTTGATCAGCTTCAGTCAGCTCGAGTTTTCTCCAGGATTGACCTGACGTCAGGCTACTATCGTTACGGATCAGAGATTCTGATGTGGAGAAGACTGTCTTTAGGAACCGGTACAGGCATTTTGAGTTCTTGGTGATGTCGTTTGGGCTCACCAATGCACCAGCGGCCTTCATGGATCTGATGCATAGGGTGTTCCACCAGTTCTTAGACCAATTTGTCATGGTGTTTGTTGACGACATTCTGGTGTACTCTACTTCAGAGGAGAGCATGCCCAGCACCTGAGGATCATGTTGCAGACTCTGCAAGAGCACCAGCTGTATGCCAAGTTCAACAAGTGTGAGTTTTGGTTGTAGCAGGTTCACTTTTTGGGACATGTGATCTTAGGTGATGGAGTTTCAGTGGATCCAGCGAAGGTCGAGGCAATGTTGCAGTGGGAGAGACCCCTGTCAGTGTCAAAGATCCACAGTTTTCTGGGATTGGCAGGCTACTACCATAGATTTATCAGAGATTTTTCACAGATTGCTGCACCCCTGACTCATTTTACGAGGAACGGAGTACCGTTTGAGTGGTCAGAGTAATATGAGCGGAGATTCATAGAGTTGAAGTGACTGCTTATGTCAGCGCCAGTCCTGATGTTACCTTCAGGTACGGAGGGTTTCGAGGTCTGCACAGATGCTTCTGGTGTTGGCTTAGGAGCAGTATTGATGCAGCATGGCAGAGTGGTGGCTTATGCATCGTGTCAACTAAAACCCCACGAGGAGAGTTACCCGACCCACAACCTATAGCTTGCAGTTGTGGTTTTTGCTCTAAGGATTTCGCGTCATTACTTGTATGGAGTGAGGTTTTGGTTCGCACCGACCACTAGAGTATGCGGTATGTCTTTTCTCAGAGGGATCTGAACATGAGGCAGCGTCGTTGGATGGAATATCTGAAGTACTTTGATTTCAGTATTGAGTATTAGCTCTTTGACAATATTTTGTTTGGCTTATAAAGATCCCCTCACTGGTTTGGTTAACCTGCAGTCCCAAGAAAAATTGTAAGTCACCCATCAAGCTCATTTAAAATTCAATTTTCAATTGATTGGCAAATTTAGTGCACAGACTTTTATTTCTGGATCTAAAAATTATGTCATCAACATAAATTTAGACAGCAATTATTTGTGTATTTACAGTTTTTGTGAACAAGGTTTGATCAACATTATCTCTAGAGTATCTTTTCTCCAACAGAAAGCTCAAACAGTCATACCAAGCTCTTGGAGCTTGCTTAAGACCATAAAGAGCTTTATGAAGTTTGAAGACATCATCAGAATTTTTTCATTTTCAAAGCCTGGAGGTTGTTCTACAAAAACATTTTCTTTAATGTATCCATTTAAAAAGGCACTTTTGACATCCATTTGATAAACTTTAAATTTCAAAGATGATGCAAAAGCAAGAAATATCCTCACAGCTTCTAGTCTAGCTACAGGGGCATAAGACTCTTCAAAATCAATTCCAAACTCTTGATTATCCCCTTGGCAACTAGTCTAGCTTTATTCCTTACAACCTGACCATTTTCATTCAGTTTATTCCTAAATACCCATCTAGTGCCAATGACAGATTGGTCACTAGGTCTAGGTACTAATTCCCACACTTGATTTCTGTCAAATTGATGAAGTTCATCATGCATTGCATTGATCCAATCTGCACTCATTAGAGCTTCATCAATTGATTTGGGTTCAATTTTGGAGATTAGTGCTAGAGGGTTTTCATGGATTGCATTCAAAAAGGATGATCTTGTTCTCACTCTATCATGCACATTGCCAACTACATTCTCAATTGGGTGATCTCTCAAAAATCTGTGTTCAGAAATTACTCTTGAGGTGCATTTAAGTTTGGAACAATATTACCTGATCCACTTGGGGTAGGTGAGTGATTGTTCAGGTTTTCACATAAGTCTTCATTCTCCTCAACCAACAATGAAGTCATCCTCTTCATTATCTTGAGAGTCCTGCAAGATTTAGAATAGTGAGTTGAGAAAGAATTTTCATCAAAGACTACATGTGGAGATTCTTCAACATTTTATTTTTGAGAGTATAAACTCTAAAAGCTCTTGAGATTTCAGAATAACCAAGAAAGATGGCTTCATGACTTTTAACATCAAATTTGTCAAGGTTTTCTTTGTTATTATTATGTACAAAACATTTACACCCAAAGACTTTAAAATAAGAAAGAATTGAGAAAGGTACCAAAAAGGATTGTAATACCATTGGTTCCAAGAATTGATCCAATCAGTTTGATGTGTTGTCTTGGATGTCTAAAATCTATCATAAAAGTTTCCTTTTGTGTTCTTGTTATTTTTCAAGTTTTTATTTGATTTTTTGTTTGATTGATTGTTGGTTTTTAAACCTGGGTAGGTCAACCTGTTTTTGACTGGTGTCGACTCAGCAATCATAGTTTTCATTTTTTGGTTAACTGGTGTCAACTTATCAGCCATGTGTGTTGACCTACTTGGTTTCTTTTTGTTCAGATTGTTCAATGTTTTGGATGTGTTGCTTGACACTTGCTTGTTGTTGTTTTCAGGACTAGGACTTTTAACAAATGTTATTAAGGGAGCTTTTGAGGGTTTTTCTTTCCTTTCTCCAGTTTTGTCTTTCAAGGATTTTTGTGTGGTAAATCCTAGACCATGTTTCACAGATTTCATTCTTGCTCCTAACAAGGCATCAAGATTGTCTTTTCCTTTTGTGAAAGTTTCAATGACTTGTTCTTTTTCTTTCAGCAGGTTTTCTAGACTGTTAATTTCATCATCAGTTTTTTTTTTTCATTTTGTTGCAATTCCAATTTTTCAGAAAGTTTTTAAGGTCATCATTGGCCTTTTGAGATGCAAGTTTGAGCTCATCAATTCATTTAGAAGGTTTTCCTTTTCTTCATTAAGTTCAGATAGTTCATTTTCCAGTTCAAAAATTCTTGTTTGAGGAATTATTATGCAAGAGATTTTCAATTTTCTTCTTCAAATGCTTATTCTCTTGTCATGCTTCAGAATATTTTTCAACCAATTCAGCATAAGCATCTTTCCAATCATCAATGGTATATTCTTCGAAAGAAGTACTTACCTTTCCATCAGTACTGTTAGCCATGAAGCATATTTTATCATTTCCAGAACTTGAGGTCTTCTAATCTTCATCCTCACTTGGATCATCATCTGACCAAGTTGCTACCATGGCTTTAGGCTTCTTCATTTTGTTGATCTTTTTGTACTTGTCCTTTTTATTCTCAGGACATTCCCCTTTCATATGTCCTACTTTGTTGAACCTGTAGCAAATAATGACTTCATTATTTCTTTGGTTTCTATTAACATTTGAAAGAGAAGTATTTCTTTTCCAGATGAAAATTTCTTCTTCCCAATTAATCTTCCTTTTCTTGATTTTAGAAATTTTCTGAATTGCCTAGTCATGAGGGCAAGTTCATCCTCATTTGACTCAGACTCTTCAGAACTTGATTTCTCTTAACTTTTATCTTTGTTACTTGATGAGGCTTTAAGTGCTACTGGTTTGGTTTTAATTATATGCTCTTCATTTCTTTTCAAATTTATTTCATATGTCATTAAAGATCCTATGAGTTCATCCAAAGAGATTTTGGATAAATCTTTAGAATCTTCAATAACAGTGGCCTCAGTGTGCCAGATAGATGAAAGAGAGCCCAAGATCTTTCTTACCAAGTCAACATCAGTGTATTCTTTACCTAGAGCCTTCAGTCCATTGACAATTATCATAAACCTAGCAAACATTTCAGTAATTGCTTCGTCAGACTTCATCATAAACATTCATATTCAAACAAGTATGTTTGCTTTGGTTTCCTTAACTTGAGATGTTCCCTCATATATTAATTCAAGTTTATCCCACATCTCTTTAGCAGATTTACACATGGATATTCTTGAATATTCTTTAGGATGGACTGCACACTGAAGCATGTTCATGGCACTGTAGTTAAGGGTGGCCCTCCTAATTTGTTCTCTAGTCTAGTTTCCTCTTCTCCCTGATTTTCATAAGGACCTACCTCAACTACCCTCCAGATTTCATAATTCTGAGCCCTAAGAAAGACTTGCATGCGATTTTTCCAATAAGAGTAATCAGACCCATTGAAAAATGGTGGCCTATTGATGGAATGGCCTTCAGCAAGAAATCCTCGAGAATCCATAAGCAAGATGAAGTACAGTGATAGAAACACTCAACAATTCAAGCAAGTGAAACACAAGAATCAGACAAAAACACTCAATCAGATCAGATACAGATATAACCCGCTCTGATACCAATTGTAGGATCGGATATAGGATGGACCAGATCTAGAAGGGGGGTTGAATAGATCTAGAACCGATTACTGTGGAAGCTTAACCAATTTGAAAAATACTTTGAATCAGAGATCAATTCAGAGTGGCAATTCACTGATCTGATGAGTGAATGTGTGAATTGAGTGAATGGAGTGTGTGAGTAGATCAATTAGTAGTGAGTGAAATCCCTATGCATGCATCTAGCGCAAAGTAAAGTCAAACCACAATTCAAACCACTGCACAGAGGATTTTTAGGTGGTTCGGAAATCACACCAGTGATTCCTACATCCACCCCTCACACAGTGAGGCTCCACTACTCAACCTGAGTACAACACACACTGGAGCTTGACAACTCCAACACTCTTGAGTTAGACAACTCACACATCAACTCTAGAGCACAACCGCTACAGAAAACTGAACACACATGCTCAACCACACACAAGTGTTCAACTCAACACAACCGAGCACAGGGCTCACACATACACACACAGCTAGATCAAGAACAATGTAAATCAGATCCTCTAGCAATGATCTGATTTAGAATGAATTCATTCACAGAGACTTGTGCAACAGTTTATGCACAATCCCAAGAATGAATCAGAAGAACAATTGAGAGTTAATAGAATTAGGTACATATCATGTTCTTCTGAAGAACTCCCTTGTAGAAGACTGAATTGAGGAAATCCTTGAAGCTTTGAGTCACTGGGCGATGCTCTGCAACAGTTGCCTCTAAATCACCCTTGAATTCTCCTCAATTGCTTGCTTCTGTTGGATCTGCTCCCTTGAGAAGTGTTCTCACCTCTTCTTCAGAGATCCACTTCACCCTCTTGTGCTTGCAAGGATGGAGATGGGTCACAGCAGCACTAGGGGGAGCAGGAGTAGGAGAATCCTCTTTCTCGCCGCCAAAAGCCTTTTTACTGGAATGATCTGGAGGACTTCTTCTTGGGGGCCAATTGGTGGGGTATTTATAGCCCAACATGGCCAAAAGAACCCTTGGAGTGAGTGGGCACATGATCCAAGACCAATCTCATTGATCCCTAGGAGGCCACATGTCCAGATGGATCTTAAGATGAGAATTCAGCCGGAGTGTGTCGACACTACCATTGAGTGTGTCGACACATTGTCCCAATTGAGCAAAAGGATCTTCTGGGAGAAGGGTCTAGTGTCAACACACTCACTGGCTATGTCGACACACTGTCCCAATCTGGCAAATGGGTCTTCTGGAGACTGGGTCTAGTGTCGACACTACTAGGGACTGTGTCGACACACTGGACCCTGTCTTCATGAAACTACTTCAGGGAATGATACCCAGTGTCGACACCATTATGGGTGTGTCGACACTACCATGAAGAGAATTGTATGTCCCTGAGAATTCAACACATAAACCATTAGTACAAGGGATTATCATGAAGATATGTGATCTAATGTGTTTGGAAACATGCTTTTTGAGCATTGTTATTATATAAGTGATGTATGTAAAATGTTCCAACCATTAAGCATTAAAATCACAACATGTCATCATCAAAACTATGAGGAAAAAATATTAAATTGACACTCAACCCAACATTCTCCCCCTTTTTGATGATGGCAACATTAAGTCAACATGAAGTTTGATTTTCAAAGAATATGATTTTAAGCCACTCATTCACACATTATCCAAGCACATACATTGAATGACAATCAATTTCAACAACTCCATTGACTTCATCAAATGCCATTGAACAAGATTTAGTAACATGTGACAATTTTCACAGTCAAAACACAATGTTACTACAACCAAGTCTTTTCATAAATAACCACAAGAACCATACAAAATGTGACATTTACATTCAAAAAGTGTTTTCAAACAAGCATCCATTCATCCATTCACAATAAAGAACATTCTTTCTCCCCCTTTGACATCATCAAAATATAATATCCATCAAGAGGATGGAGGTGGAAGAGGAATAGGAAGTAGAATAGACTCTATGGACTTTAGTCTTGTCTCCATGGCAGATAGGTTGGATCTCAGCTGAGATTGCATAGTTGCAAACGAGTATGCAGCAGTTCTTCCAATCTCTGAGAATTGTCATACATGTTGGCTTGAAATGCACTAAGATCAGCTGACATAGGTTGGGAGGTTGAAGATGAGCTAGCAAAGCCACCATGTCTGTTGAGAGTGCGAAACTCACTCTTGAGAGCAGACAATTCTTGATCAATATGAGCTGACAGGTTCTCATGCCTTCCATGTCATCCACCATGTGAACAAAAGACAGTCTGGTCTTTGAAATTTGAGTGACAGCTTCCTGACTGTTGAAGAGATTTTTCTGAGTGTTGGCTAGAACTCCTGAAGAACTTTTCAAGCTTGTCTTGGTGTTCTTTCAACTGAATAGAAGCATCACCCAATGTGCCAATCAACCTGTTGAATCTCTGGGTTGCATGATCAGTTGCCTCCTTTTGCTTGACGAACTGACCATGCACTGAATTTTCTAGCCTCTGAATGCGAAGTTCAAAATTTTCTGACATTTGTTAGATAGAGGAGGTGATGGTGCCAAATTGATCCTCCAAGAAAGAGTATAATTCAGGTGGAACAGAAGGTCCACCAGTGGAAGTAGAAGCTGACCCATGGAATTGGGGAAATAATGAAGGAGGATCCACATCAGGAATAATGGTGAAGAGGCATGCATTATGGGTGATTGAGGTATATCCTGAGGTATTGGGGCACCAATCTCAAATGGAGGCTGATCCTCTTGAGCATTCTGATCCTCGTCAGCAGAAGGATGGTCCACTTCCTCAGGTGCAGCTGGGGCCTCAATGACTGGACCTCTTCTAACCTGATCACCCTCAATTCTAAAACCCATGAATTTTTGCAAATGCTTCAAGCAGTAAATGTTGGATTTTGGAATTGTCTGAGCTTTCTCATTTGCAAGGGACACACCAAAGTGTTGAAAGACTGCAGTGAGATGAGCAGCATAGGGTAGTGATCTATGAAAATCCGTCCAGGTAGTTTCCGACATTATCTGATACATTATCACATGCAAATTGATCTTGATTTCTTTTTTCATGCAGTAGATGATGAATCTCTGAATATCAGTCAGTCTGTCCCTTCCACCACCCTGTGGTGTGATTATTGTTGTGAGAATGTGATGAATCAGTCTTAAAACAGATGGAAAGGTGTTTGTGTTGAACCTAGTTACATAGGTTTACTTGGAATCTGAGTCATCATGAGAGGAGACCAGTAAGTAGAGAATATGCTTCATGCACAAATTCAAAGCATGATAATCTTCACCCTCATCTGGAACCTTGAACAATGTAGAAGCTAGCTCAGTAGATAGCACAAAGGAAACTCCTTTAACCTCATACTGATATCCCTCTGGCAAGACAGTTAAGTTCTTGTAGAATTCTTGCACCAGTCTAGGGTAAAAGGTCCGAAAGTCAGAAATGAAAGGCAGCCAGCCTTGAAACTTGAAGAGACGAGAGACATCAGGAAATGCAATGGCAAAGTCTTCATCAGTCAAATCACAGCCCCTGGGCTTGAGAATAGATTTGCCTTCAGAAAGAACCTTGGAGGGTGTACCATCAGAGGGTTGAGATGATCCAGAAGAAGTGAGGAGGATGCTTCAGAAGGTTCTGGAGAGGTAGACAAGATCTCCCTCCTAGGATGATGAGACTACCTCTGAGATGATCCACGGCTTGAGGAAGGCATCCTACCTCGTTTGGATGGAGTAGGAGAAGGGGAAGACAAACCCTGTTGCCCAGCAGGGTCATGGCTGCGCTTGCTTCGCCTCTCAATTGGAGGTTCCTCAACAGCTACCGCCCTGGCAGTTGCCCTAGACCTGGTGCCTCGACGAGGGGTTTGCTTGGGAGGCATCGTCCAGGCAGAGATGGAAGCAGGAGATGGAGGCAAGAGGATGAGAGGAAGAGGATGGCGGGAAGAAGAGAGGAATCAGGCGTTTCCAAGGGTGGAATGATGGCGGTGGATCGACCTGGGGAAGAAACAAGGGTTGATAGGGTAAGATGAACCGCGGGAATATCTAACCCTTAAACGATACCGCACAGAAAAAAAATATCGCCTGGAACAGTGGCTGTGTCGACACAGGATGAGACTGTGTCGACCTGATCAGGGACTGTGTCGACACGTGAAGGAAGTGTGTCGACCTGTCCTAAAGGAAAAGTGATGATATGTGTATGAGGAAAATTTTGTAATGAAATGAAACCTTTAAAATAATGAAGATGGATAGAATCAACTTTCAAGGATGTTTAAGATGCCAAAGAATTCATTTGTTATTTTTTTTCACAAAAATCCAAGAGTGACTCCAGTGTTACACATCACCTACAGGATATGGTCATAAGTGAGTTGAAACACTGAAATGACAGTTTGAATTGATGACCAAACTGTCCCCATAATAATATTTCCATTTATTTATATATTAATTTTGATGATTAACAAATATACTAATGGATTACTTGAGCATTAAGTACAGGACATCAAAGAAAAATGAAAGTTCAAGACAATCTGGTAAGTCTCATCAATTCTATCCAAGTCTTTGTATCGACTTCTTTGATAAGCAGAACGATTTCCCCCTTGACCGATAACTCAATCAAATCGTTACCGTAACGATTTCTTTAGAACTCGCAACGACTCTCTAGCCGTAACGATTTCTTTAGACCTCGTAACGATTTCTTTAGAACTCGCAACGACTCTCTAGCCGTAACGATTTCTTTAGACCTCGTAACGATTTCTTTAGAACTCGCAACGACTCTCTAGCCGTAACGA